>VDFB02345771.1:0-27434 GCA_007258455.2 Sequoia sempervirens | reverse complement strand
TGTCTACAACAAGTATTCAAATAATTGTGGTCTAGAGCTTTCTAAGGTTTCCATATAGTTTTTATACTATCTTCCATTAGAGTTTTCACTTAGAACTTGCAAAAGATAGCTATGTAGAATAAAATGCTTGAAAGCATATGTCTCCCTAATTAATTGTAGACCTTTTAAAATGTTTTTAATAGTAGGGTATGATATATTATTTTTTATTTGATATCTTTATTTCAACACATTTTTTTTCATGATTGTAACAAATATTAGATAAGTGTTGTATCACTTTCAAACAATGCAGGCTAGTATTTGTATTTTTCTTCTCTATGTTCCATATGAGTGTTTATGATTTTGATGATCATTTAGTAGATGTGTTTGCATTATACCGTACCTTTTTTGTATCTTCTTATTTTATGTTTTAATGGTTGTATATGACTCTTTTACTCAATAAGGTACTAGTCTTGAAGAATTTAACCTTTTAATACATTAAAATCATCAAAACTATTCACCAATAAGAAATGGGAAGTGTATATAATATATTATATAATTTTGCTAATGATTCAATAGCATAATGAGGGAAATTTTAAGTAAAACCTAGTTTTTATATGCTTAGAGAACCATGTTCAATATATTCATACTATACTAGTGTTTATGATAGGGGTTAAGTTTAAATTTGGGTATAGTTATTGTAGGTTATATTAGTTATTCATTTTGTTTGATCTAAATTCCTACTAAGGCTTACCTCTAGGAACACCCTCATAGGATTAAGTTGAGCCTAAAGTGTAGGATAGATTACCCACTCTCATATTTATCCTTTAACCATATTAATTCTATTGATGATCCTTTATCTACCAGTTTTGCAGATAAATCCATAGCCTTGAAGGTGGAGAAAGGCTCTAGGATTTGGGAGAGAAATTTTAGTACATAACTTGAGGTGTATAACACCAATTTTCCTAACATTCTTCCACTTTTTGTATATATTTCAAAAGGGTTAGTTGATAAAATACATCATCATAGTCATCCATGAAACCAGATGAATCTCCAACATGCTCTTGTGCACCATCAAGATACCTACAATAATATCCAAAGTGACCATCATCTCAAGCAAGAACTCCTCTCATCCTCCAACATGTCACCCATAAAATAAAAGGAATAGGCCAAGGTGAAGATGCACCAATCCAAAGAACACACACATCAAATCCAAGTGATAAAAAACCCACATGATTAGAAATAGCAACCATAATAAATGCTAATAAATCCAATCATCCATACCTCTAAAGGTATTTCAAACATATCTAGAACTCATGCCAATGACACATATAACCCATAAATTGTAATTAAACAATCCTTGTATTAAACTTGTTAATGAAGCACATACATATCCAGGAATTCCCACTACATGGCTAATTTCAAATCTAAAAATAGATCAAGGCATGCCATTTATACAAATCAACACTCATACCAAGGTATGGCCAATAATCAAAACTATGTATTACAAAGAACAATCGCCATGATCTACACATGTAACAAAAAATACCACATGTACTCCCTAACAACTATTGTCCATACCTCTCCCAAATTATCCAACACTCAACAAAAGAAAGAGATTAAAGAGCCTCACCTATTGTTACTAAAAAATAATGAAGAGGAATAACAACATATCCAATCATAAACATTGTGATCACAATGAATCCTTACAAACCTCAACTCCAATGTTAAGTGAACTTGAACCTTCAAGAAGAAATACAAGACCAAAAATAGAAAACCTTCAAATTACATCACATATCATGTCCTTATAACTGTTAGGATTAAGGTGTCATCTACCTTGTAAATCCTTTGTCATATTGCATGGTTCCAACATCCTTGGAAAGTGCCCCTATGCACTTAGGGTGAATTGGGAAAATATTTTGTAATATTTATTTTCACCATTGTTTGTATTACATTCATAAGGGGTGATGGGTTCCACTAGCAATGACAAAGGTGACTTGTGGACATAAATATTTAATATTGTTTTCCCCAAATGTGGACACCTAGAATGGGATAATAAAAGATAAGAAAAGGACAAATGAGTGATTTTTGGTATTCTCCAAGTGGGATTTTGGAAAGAGGCAACAAGTGTCTCTTGGTATTCCATCATTTATTACATTTAATGTAATGGTTATCTTCCAATTTTGGGCACCAAGTTGGAGGGAAATTATTGGAGCCAAAACTAGTGTCCTTTTGCATTCCAAGGAGGTAATCCAAGGGTTTGGGATATTTGGAATGAATAGATAGATCTTTGGGAAGCATGTTTGGTGCATTAGACCTCTCCACACATCTATAAATCAACTCTTAGGATGTAGAAACTATGAGAAATAGTTGAATGTAGAGTTTCATTGCAAGAACTGATGAGCCTTAGAAATATCATATTTTCCTTGCTTTAATTTCATACTTTTCATTATATTTTTGTTAAGTTTCAAATATATTCGCAGACCTTTTCATATATTCTAAGTATTTAAGGCATTGAAGATAGTATATTGTATTGATAAATGATTGTATGAATTCTTGAATGTTTATGGAATTTGATGGAGTTTTATGATTAATTATAGTTATTAATGATGAAAGATGCCTTTGGAATAAAATAACCCCTATAGCAAAGGATTTTTCAACCCACAACAAATGAATTTTCAACTTGCAACAGAAGGATGTTGATCCGTCACAATTAAAGGAGGTGATGATCAATTACAGTACATGCATTTTTCTGAAGCTGATATAGGCAATGGTCAAAGAGTTTGAACATGATTTATTCATGGATCACCCATATTTTCACTTTTTTTATTAATGAGTCATGGAGGAAAGAATATATGTTTTCTAACAGTGGTTAGCGGCTTGCAATAAGTCTTTTCGTGATAGTCATGTCTTTAATTATAACCATCTCCTTAATTGATGTAGAGTCAAATTCTTACACTCTTACTTCCACTAGCTTTTATTTATTGTTGAAATAAGACTTAGTAATATTCCTACATTTTTGGGAGAGTTGTTAGTTTCTCATATATATTTTTAGTCCAAGAATAATAGGACTCTCACATATCTTGTATATATGTATGATCTTGTGAGAGATCAAAATAGCTAGATTTTCTATATGGATATATTTGAATACAAGTATTGTTAAGTAGATACTATGTTCTTAAGTCTTTGTATGTTCAATTTTCAATAAAGAAGATGACAACAGTTTCCATGAATCTCTGAGTTAGAACTTGAAGAAGGAATTTGTGGGCTTGCAGCAACTCAAGAAAGGACCACTTGAGGTACTGTAATATCCATTGCAGTTTAGATTATTTAATTGTAGTAGAATAAATCTATGAATTATATTGTATGATTTACAGTCTATTAAATTGTTGAATAAATAATTAATTATTATTAAATTAAGTTGTAGCATAAGGAGTCATTAAATTATTATCTAGGTAGGAATAGTTACATGTAGCAATTATTACAGTTACCTATAGTAATTGTTATTTATCTGAATTTGTTTCTAGATATAGTTGTTTTAGTTAAGTTTCTTTCAATTAGACTTGCTTCTACTAATTTTATATACTCAATTGATTAGGAGTGTTTAGGATTCTCAATTGTACATACAATACCAATATCATCTCAAGATTATGATTCCTTGGTTAACAATTTAAATGAAGCACCTCTAGGACAATGAATTGCTTAATAAGGGATCCATTAGTTTGTTAAGTTGTATGTATGTTATAGCTACATGTACCATCTTCCTCACACATTGCATCACCTACTCACAACATAGACACTCAATCAAAGCCAAAAGCACAGGAAACCCAACTTGTAACCTCTAGGGTACAACCCACAACAACTGTAGAGTTGGAAACCCTTGTTACCACTAAAACCCTTACAAGCCCAAGTAGCACAAAAGAAAAAGTAAACCCTCTTTTTTTTCACCCAAAAAGAAGTAGAGAAGGTTAGTGCAGCCTAAAAGGTAGTCACACCACCTTATGAATAAGGGAACAACAAAAGGAAAGGCCAAGACTCAATAGGAAAATGTTGTTATAGGGTGTCTAAAATAGACCCAAAAAAAAAGAAAATTTTCCTAGTGATAAAAAACAATCAAATTTTTTGTAATTTTTGTATCTAAGCATCAACTCATATTCTAAATCTAAAGATTTATTCACAAGGAAGAAGAACATACCCCATAATAGTCCAACTTCTAGAGAATAATTTTCTTCACTAGTAAAGACTGATGAAGAAATGTTTTTGAAAATGAGAATGAATTGTTTTTTACAGGATAAGATGAAAATAAAGAGTTGTAGGTAGATCTATAGAAAATAAGGGAATTGGAAGATCATATCAAGGGATACCAATAAAGAGAGAATGGGTTGGATAATAAGGTCAAATAATTAGAGAAATAGTTTCATTTTTATGAACAACAAGGAGAAAGTTTGGAGAAATTGGCATAGTTGGCCATCATTGAAATTAACAAGAAAACTTGACAACTTGAGAACTAGAATGAAGCTTTAGTGATACCAAAAACTCCTACCATGGTTACCCTTGGAATTTAATTATAGAAAAAAATAAATGAATTATCTTAGTCACAAAGAAAATGGGATAAGGAAAAATCTGAATTGATAGTGGCACACACTAGGGAGATTGAAAAGAAGGACTCAACTTTAGATTAAAAGATTAAAGGTAAAAATGGAAGAAATGCCTAATAAAATAATTCAGCTTTTGATATGCAAACCGCCTGCTAGGGTTTACACTCTATTTTTGTAAGAGAATTTTTTAAGTTTTCAATTCAACCAGCTCATTAGTGACCTCCTAATTTCCTTATCTTTTCCCACATCATTCTTAAAATCCTATCAAGAGGCCACACCAGATATGCTTGAGATCAATTGTTTGAATGATATTTTCATAATCTGGCCATTCCCTATGACACTACCTAGAACACACTTATATTTGTGAGAGATGTTCAAATAAATGCATTAGCCTCATTTATTAGAAATGAGCATCAAAGAGGACAACTAAAATGAGATTATCATGAAAGGGAGAAGTCACTTCCCCTTCATATTAGAGTAGAGGCAAATAATTTCCAAAGGATAGTGGAGGAATGGATTGGTCCTTATGGACAAACATTGGGTGGAGAGTAAAATTTTGGAATGCAAGGAATGAAATTATAAAATATTCCAAGGACTAGTAGCAGGAACAGGAATAAAATCACTTGTTAAATCTCACAAGATACATGGAAAGAGTTGACACAAGAGCTGAAAAATAAGGAACCCCATTTTGTTTTCAAGTACTTGGTGACAATTAAAAGAGACCACAAGTATATCACGGCTTCCCTTCAACATCACATTACTTGGTTCTCTCTAACATTTCATCCCCCCCTTTCTCTTGTTTCTAATTCCACATTAGATAGGAAGAAGGGAAGAAATAGGGGCAGTGAGTAGGCCAGATGAGAGAGGATATCTAGACAGAAGGGATTCTACTTGAAGCAAGGTGAAGGGGTCACGAACACAATGGATTACAGGGAAATTACATTAAAATACAATTAGAGACTACTTGAGGATAAGGAAAGAGCCAAGTTGGAGGGAGTGATGAGCCTTAGAAATATTTTGTTTTCCTTGCTTTTGTTTCATACTTTTCATTATATTTTTATTAAATTTCAATGGCATTTCCAGAACTTTTATGTATTCTAAATATTTAAAGCATTGAAGAAATTATATTATATTCATAAATGATTGTGTGAATTCTTGAATATCCATAGAATTTAATGGAGTTTTATGATTAATTATAGTTATTAATGATGAAAGATGCCTTTGGAATAAACTAACCCCTACAATGAAGGATCTATCAACGCATAGCTAATGCAAGTGATGGTTAGAGAGTGTGAACATGATTTATTCGTGGATCACTCCATTTTTTCACTTTTTTTTTTTAATGAATTGTGGAGAAAAGAAGATATTTTTTTCTAACAGTGTTTTGCGGCTTGCAATAAGTCCTACCCTGATAGGCACATCTTCAATTATAACCATCTTCTTAATTGATGTAGAGTCCTTATTAGATTCTTACACTCTTACTCCCACAAGCTTTTATTTACTATTGAAATAAGACCTAGTCATATTCCTATATTTTTGGGAGAGTTTTTAATTTCTTATATTTTATTTTTAGTCCAAGAATAATAGGACTCTGACATATCCTGTATATATGTCTGATCCAAGTGAGAGATCAAACTAGCTAGATTTTCTATATGGATGAAGTTGAATACAAGTATATTGTTAAGTAGATACTATGTTCTTAAGCCTTTGTATGTTCAATTTTCAATAAAGAATAAGATAACAATTTCCATGAATCTACGAGTTAGAAATTGAAGAAGGAATTTATAGGATTGCAGCAACTCAAGCAAGGGCCACTTGAGGTTCTACAATATTTAATATAGTTTAGATTACTGAATTTCAATAGAATAAATTTTTGAACTATATTTTTTTATTTATAGTATATTGAACTGTTGAATAAATAATTAATTATTATTAAATTAAGTTGCAACATAGGGAGTCATTAAATTACTATCTACATAGGAATAGTTACATGTAGCAATTTTTATTGACCTAAATTTGTTTCTAGATATAGTTATTTTAGTTAAGCTACTTTCAATTAAAATTTCTTTTGTTACTTTTCTATACTCAACCGATTATGAGGGTTTATGATTCTTAATTACACACACAGTGCTAGCATAATCTCAAGATTATGATTTCCTGGCTAGGTGATCCCACAAAGTTGGTTTACAATTTATGGGAGATTATGATTTTTGCTGAAATCACATATTTTTAGAAAATATAATAATTTAAGCCTTAAAAAGTTTGATTTAAAGCATTCCAATTGAAGATGGTTTGATCAAACTACCTTAGATTAAACCCCCTTGGATAGAACCCCGCTAGTTTTAAACCATACCTATAACAGAGTCTCCTTTACACCTATCAAAATGTTGATAAAAACCCACTTTTGATTTACCTTTTGGGGGATCAAATGAATTCATTTAAAATTTACTTTTTGTAAGTATGTAGTCCTGATTATAAGCTTCCCAAAAAGTATAATTTTAAACAAATTTAATTTAATTATTATATTTAATTTTTATTTCTTGTGAATGTAGGTTTTTCACCAAAAATCAAGCTCTTTATTCTGCACATGTCGAAAAATAGAATATTATCAAAAAAAAATGAAAAATATGCGTGAACTAGATATTGAAGTCCTTGATCCAACAAAAAAAATGAATTTTGATATATACAAAAAAGTTTGTGTTATACAGTCTGCCTATGTTTGAATTGTAATTGGTTTGATTTCGAAACTTGATCAAGGAAAAAATATTCAATAAAAAACTATGAAACCAATTATAAGCACTAGATATCATAGTTACAAATCTAAATTCAAAAAAAATAGAATTTTATCCTTCATGGAAAAAAAATTATGTGTTATACAGTGAGTGTCACTCCTTAAAAATGGTGTTTACTAAAAAAAAATATTTTTTGAAGGAGATGGAAAAAGAAGTACAATATGATTCCAAAAAATTTGAAAAAAATATATTTAGAATCTATAGAAAAAATTTCACAAATCACTAGTTTGCATCATCTTCAAATTCCTCACGGTTTAGCCGCTATAGGTGCCCGAAAGTGAAGATTTAGTTAGAAAAAATTAGTTCAATGTCCAGTTTGGCAAAAAATTGTAAACCAATATTGTGGGATCACCTGGCTGATAATTTGAATAAAGTACCTCTAGTACAATGATTTTTTTAATAAGGGATTCGTTGGTTCATTAAGTTGTATGTATGTTATCTACATCAATTGATTGAACATAGGGGGAGCTATATAGGAAAAATGATAGGTTGAGGTGTAAAGAGGTTGTTCATAGGTGCACATGTGCTGCCATTATGTAGGAAAATAGGAGAATGGAAGTAGTTGTATTGTAATCTCATTTTTTTGAAGATAATGCATGGCTTGACCTCTCTTCTTGGTAGAGTTTTTTCCCGCAAGGGTTCTCCATGTAAATCATTTTTTATGTGATTTTCTTATGTTTTTTATTTGTGTCTCATTGCTTCTATCTTATGGTGATGTTCTTCTTTATATATATTATTGTTATAAGTTCACATAAGGTAATGTGTATAAGCATGTTGTGTTGGCTAATTTTTGGCATCATAAAGAAGATGGATCTAATCATGGTAATTTCATATTAAGGCAACTTATTTTTCAGATTTGTATATAAGTTTTATATTTGGATAGATATTGACTTTCTCAATAATTTTTATTAGAGACCATTTATTTCTCATCACTAACAACACCTTAAATTATTAAGTTATGGAAATTAAGATCTCCTTCAGAAAACCCCAAGCAAAAATCCTTAACAACACTTGACCATTTAATCTCATATATTAAACAAAAAATATGTATCTCAAATAAACAACATGGATGTAAGACTCTCTAAAACCAAGGAAGATCAAACTTATTTCTATTCCATAATAAAAAATAAGGTCAATAATCCTAAACTCCTCATAAATATCATCATAAATCAAACACATATGCAGAATGAGATAAACATACCAAAAATTCATCAAATGAACCCTCCAAAACTAACATCCATAGCTCAAGATCCATATCCATGAGAGAAAAAATCATACAACATAATGCATATAAAAATAAAGTGGGAAATACCTATTAGATGATTATCCATCAAATACACCAAGAGTGGGGAATGAGATTGCTCCTCCAAGATACACCTAGCCACAATGACTCTCCAAAAACAATATCCTCTTAGGTCCATCATGAACTCACACCTATATCTAGGTGAAGGCTTCTCAATATTCCTACTTAAACCTCAACAAATTGTAACTATCTCAATAAAATTCTCTACTAACAAAGAGAAACCCCAACTCATCTCAATCTTTGAGTATCCATGAGCACATATAATCAATCAATCCATGCCAAAATTAAATGAAACACCTCACTATCATGAACCTCCCAAGAAAAAAATTGATGTACTCAATGCCAAGAGAACTAACCAGACCACTATCAAAGCTCTAGCTACATTGAAATATATGAACATGATATCATGAAATAATAATCTAACATCTCATCTTAGGATATCACGTGCTCCAATTAGCATATCCTACTCCTTTTAAAACTTGTCTTACTCCAAAAATTTAATGTGTAATCAAGAGTCCACCATGGTCCACAACACAAAACCATCCTCTCAAGTAAGGATTATTTAAATCAAAACTAACAAATTTCAAATTAATACCTCACCATAGACTCCAAGAGTCTAGCATGATAAACTAAGGTTTTAGCATCTCCAATCACATGAATATAGCCACTCTTTTCAATGGAACTCAATATTTCAAAGTATATAACTATATACAAGAATTATGATCCAAGATTTTTTGCATGACAACTACAACCACTATAGAAAATTAGTCATCAACAAGTGAAAAATTCACATGACTACCTACGTTCCCACTAAATTATGATACCAAGATATCCATGGCATTATGATAACCATTTCTTAAATGAATATCACCCATCATTCACACAAACTCAACTACAATACCAACTATATATATTGAAGTAGAATCAAGATCTTTAAGCCAATAAGATAAACCATCACTATTAAAATCTCCCATTGAATAGTGTAACCAATCTATCCATGACATCATGATAACAACATGATAAAATTCCCAACAATCAATATCTAGGAACTTTAATCATCCATCCTCTCATCCCAATGAAACATGTATGTAAATACATAAATGACCACAAATAAGTCAAAATAAGAGAATTTACATTAACACTAAAAAGAATTAGGATAGAGATAGAACATTTGAGTCATTACTACAACTAATAGCTAACATAAACCCACTAAATTACATAACTTGTAGATTTTAAAAAATTAAAGCATGTAAACTCATCAACACATCAATGACCTACAAACTCAGATAAAAATAAATATAACATGTAGACCTCCCATGAATCAAGCACTAGATCAAATACAAATCCAATTTTTCAAGAAAATGCACATTTAGTAACCATATTAAAGGAACAAAACAAGCATCTAATAGATAAGTATAACCTCCTAACACTAAACTAGACCACCACCTATAATCATAACTCACTATATATCACAATCCAATTCTAATAATTTAGCATATCATTGAAATAGGACTCCTAGTCTTTCATGCATATCAACCATATCCTTAAATTAGAAGACAAATGTGTGTACTTGTCTCCATAAAAGTCAACACTCTAAAAATACCTATAAAACTATATTAGGAACCATAAAATTTGATAATCTATTGTACCGTAATTGGTAACATAAAAACATGAACTCCTACATTTTTTATCCCTCAAATTTATTCAAATGCTCACACAAACACACCCAAAATCTCAAGTTCCTTCAAGTTCTCAAACAAGTCAAAATCTCTCTCTAATCATTTAAGTGAAAACCCGCCCGATCCACCATGTAGTATGCTACAAATTCTCTTTGTCACATATTTGAAATCCATAATCTGATTATGTATATGAAAGATGTCACATTTTAATCCTTCTAGAGTAATATTATATTTACGAACCAAATTTTGACACAAACAAAAAAATATAATCACCAAAATTATATCACTACGTAGTTATTAAAGAGATCTTCCTAACACCTATAATAAGTCAAAAAATTGATACCATATGTGAAATTTATACCCCTAAAAATTAATTGGTTTATTATGGCTCAAATCTAAAAATTTTGATTGTATAGTGGTTGTTAGATGACCTTTGGTGGTGGTGTTGCTTGATTGGTAGCATTTGAAGTTTTTTGGTGGACATGGTCACAACTAGTAGTGCAAGAGGGTGGCACCATTTGGTCAAATGGCTGCAATTTTTTGTTTGTGTGTTGTTCCAACTAACAATATTTTTTTAATTTAAAAAACCCTAAATAATCCATACCAACATGATTTTTGTATTAATATATTTTCTTTGATCATCATACGACCCAAAAAAAAATTCAATTGACAATGTTGGCATAGGAAATATTACATAGACTATACCCAACTATTACAAATAAATATCTATTCTACATAATTTAAATATTTATTTTCTTGTATACAAGATGTAGAACACCTTTTTGCCTAATAGCCCAAGGCCTCTAGGATGATCTAATCCTACTATAGTTTTTATATTTTATCAAAGAACTATTTCAAAGTGACTATGACATCCATTTAAACATTTTTTTTTTATAGAATAGAATATTTAAATATTAAATTACTTTATAAGTTTAATGGTGTAATTATTTTAATGAGCCACGAATTGATCACTCATTTTGAACTTTTATATTTATTTCTTTAATTTTATAATGTTCAAAGAGGGTAGTTGAATAGTTAAGGGGAAGATTAATGGTTTATATAATTATATAAATCAATATGGTAAGGGAGTTTTTTTTTAATCTTATACATGGTATAGGGAATGGGATAGAGACTTTATACTTAATATTTTGAAGAATATGTTGAACATTTTAAGAAATTGGCATTTTTTTATCTTTATGATTTTGTACCATTCTTAAGTCTAATGTAAAATATGTTCTTCAACTATTCTTTTTATTTATGTTAATGTAAAATAGTAAAATCATTATTTAAATATCAATATATGTGGTGAAATTAAACTATTTCATTTTGTTTAGTTCTATCCATACTCTTTTCTTTTCACACTTTTGAGTAGTTATAATGATTCTCTAATTTTACTCTATTTAGGGTTCCTTTTATTTTTCTTGATATCCTTTTTGTACTTTTAGGTCAAAAGTAGTAGAAACTTGAAAAATCCCATCATAACCAAAATCATCAATCATATGGTGATTTCTCCCATTGTTTTAATTTTATATTGTTTTATGTTGGTCAAATTATAGAAATAAATGTATCAACTAATTTACTTACTAACAACCATAAAAAAAAATTATAGCCATCTACTCCTATTATGGACATCAACCCAACATATTTATTCAGATTTGTATTGTAATTTATCGATTAGAATTTTATGCATCTTACATAAATAGTAAAAAATATATTTTATACATAAGTATTATAAGTTTTTTGTTCCACAGTGATAACTAGTTAAAGCAAAGACCACCTTGTAGAGATGCTATTAATTTTTAAAATAATATATGTGCCTCCATCTAAGAAATTTCTTCTAATTATACAACAAAGTTTGAAAAAAATAAAAAATAAATAAATGGGCCTAATCTGCCAGAGCATCTTCTATGAACCTTTAATATGAGCAAAGATGTACCAAACACTAGGATTTCAACCCTTTTTCTACCACACTCCCAATTTTATTTTTGTACAACTAAAAAGTACCTTACCCCTCCCAAGAATATGAAACCCTACTAATCAAAGAGGAATAAATTTGTAAGATTTTTTTTTAAATTATATTTTTGATTAAAGCTTCCAAGCCTAGGGAAATTTAGAGTAAATCAGCATAAACATGAAACTAAATAGATGGGGAAAATGTTTATTTTATTAGATGGAGAATGTTACCTTTAACAAGAACTAAAAAAAATTAGTGTCTTGTATATTTAGGTATAAGAATTTACAAGGTCTTTTAATGGTAACGTTGTACCAGTAGAGCTTCATTGAAAAATCCTTGTTGCCCCCTCCTGAGAAACTTCAATAGTCATTTATCGTTGTCCCCTTCACTAGTTCTCTTTTTTGAGAAATAAGTCCTCATTTTAAGGACATCCAAAATTTATTTGTCAACCTATTTTTTATTAAATTGTATAACAAATTTCTACTATCTATGTTTGGATCTTCATTGGAATAGTCATTTACTATAATATAAATGTTGAATTTATATTTGTTTTACTATTTTCTACAACCTCTTCTTTGCTCAAAAGACCACACCTTTTTCAACAATTTTTTTGGAGAAAGTGTTTTCTACTAACATCAAATGGGTGCTATTACTTAGAGTCCATAACTTCATGTATGAGGTTTTATTTTTATGGAATATTTTGGTAATGCTGAAAATTGCACCCTATGAAATCCCGTATTACATAATCCTCCCCTTTACCTTTATTAAATTCAATAATGCAACATCCCCCTTTCCTAACTTTAATCTTATCCTAACCCATTCATTTTCAGTCATTTAAGGAAACTTTTGTCGTGGACAATCCCATGTCATGTAGACATCTATGCATTGCATGAATGTCCCAAAAATATTCTTGTTTGTGTAGCCATTGAGGCATTACGATTCATGCCTGCTCGTGAATTGTAACATCCTTTCAGCTTGTAGATGCACCAAAAATGTCCCTTTGCATTCCTTTTCTCATTTCAAACCTTCTATTCTCTCATTCATTCAATCTATCTCTCATTCTATTCACTCTATTTGATCTCTCATTCACTCTAGCTCATTATCTCACTCTTATCATTCTCATTCTCCCATTCTATCAAGCTCTCTTGCTCATTTTCTCTCTACACCAACACTTTGATTCTCTTGGCGTGTCTTGTACAAGCTTGAGGATTGCATGCTCTTTCAACATTCTTAATCGCTAAAGGAGGGTAATTTTAATCTATCTATTGCATTATCATCTTTATTTTGATAGCATATTATCTATTATCTTTATCTTGTCTATTATTTTTCTCTATCTATCTATCTGGTTGTTCATGGAGGTGGGAACACCTACATGGGGGTTTGATTAAGGAAATCCCATAAAATAACCCCATGGATCCATTTTTAATTTCTATATGTGTAGGTTTTAAAGGTTTTTCTTTATGGGAGGCTTCACTCAAGGACCTATTGTGAGTTTCCTTTCTTTCCTTTCATTTCTATCATTACCTTTTAATTTAGTTTAGTTTATATTTATTATCATTATTCTATTATTATGTTATTTAAACACATCTTTAATATTTTAGTTATTGAATAGATAGTAGGTTATTTGTTCTTTCTTGTGACAAACTTTTTTTTGGTTTGTACAAGACTACAATGCGCCACGAGGACGTCTGCACACCACATTGTCATCTTTGGTTGAGAGCTTGTTGATTTGTCCAAAAAAGCTCTACAACCTACTCTTTTATTTTCTAAAACTATTATCCCTTAATTCATCATAAAATAAAAAATGTAAACAATCTCCCTTGTCTTTCCATTTTTGTCACCTGAGCTTTGGTCGTTGAGGTAGTCAAGGAAAATTTTCCCTTGAATGGGGCGGTGTCAATTTTCCTCTACATTTTGGTGAACCTAATGTGAACTATCCTTACCTTATTTTTTTTTTTGAAAAAAAATCTTCTCTCTTGTTTGGACATTTTCTTGACTGAGTGTTGTGACACTTTTATGAGTTTTGCAACCTAGTCTACAACATTTGGAAATATAGTTAGAATAATTTATTGACATCTAGATATGGGTTCAATAAGACAACTCAATCCACCCCATTCTGGTCTTGAGTTTGATCAATTCACTACAAGACTATCGTCAGGTTATACCCCTCCTTTTGATTTTGTTCATCCATCAATAGAAGTTCAAGTAAACCCTTGACTAAGCACTTTTGATGACTCATCTTCTCCCATAGATCATAAGTCTATTCTCAAGGTCCCCTTTGAGTAGTTCCAATCTTTGGATGAGAAGTTAAAAGAGTTTGAAGAATTTCTAACCAAAGATGAGAGTACACTCAGGCTACTCCTATTGTTTATGGTCTGAGGGACTTTCTCATAGTAGACCATAGAGGTCTTGAGTTGCTTCAAGGGGTAGATAACTTTGTAGAGACCAATGTCCCCTCATACACTTTTCTCTTGGGTAATCCTCGAGATGTCCAATCAGAAATTATTGGCTCACAATTGTGTGTTTTGATACTGAGTGTTTGTGCACATGATAGACACTATTCCTTGTGTTCCTTCTTTCACCATTGTTGATAATACCAATGTTGTGCCTTTGAGTGGTCTAGTTAGGGTGAATCACATCCCTTTGGGATATGGGACCCAAGCCTCTGCCACCTTGACTAGTCAGGCTCTATCAATTGATCCCATCTGGAATGCTTTGTTACAAAATATGAGACAGATGCAATCATAATTTTCTAACTTGGCTAGATCTACATCTCAATCTACATTACAACCATATTCTCATGATATTCCTTTATCCCTCACCATTCTAAATGTCCCCATCCCTCTAGGGATGGAAATCTTGAAGTTTGACAAGTATAATGATAAAGGTGATCTGTAGACCCATGTCTCAACTTTTACTACCATTTGTACTAATTTCCTTTATCAATATGCTTTGTTATCAAATCTATTCCCATGATCCCTCAAGGATGAACATATGTTGGAGTGGTTCTGCTCACATCCTAACAACTCCATATTTTATTTTGATCAATTGATTAATTAGTTCTTACAACAGTTCCAATGAACATTGGGTTGAATATCACTTTTACTAATCTCATCCATTGTAAGTAGGGGAATCATGAAAAAGTAATTGATTTCATTGCTTGATACCAATTGGGTTGTTCTCCCAAATTTTTTGTGTCCTTTCAAATTTTGATGTTTAGCATGTGTTCATCAAAAACCTATTGTTGACATTAAGAGAAAAAGTTATCTTGATGAAGTATCCTTCCTTTGCCCATCTATGTGCTACATTGAGTGAATACCAATAGATAGTGATGCAATACAAAGACTCCTCATCCTCCCATCCTAATAATCAGTTAGTCATGTCTATTTTTTGGGACCCTAAAATAAATAAAGCAGTATCAAATGTAGTTTATGTTCCTACTAAAAAGAACTCTACAAGACAAAATAGAATCTTCACAAAACTAAGTCCTACACTAATGTTCTTCAAAAATTATTAAAACATGGTTTAACCTCTCTCCTAGAAATAAGACCATTGTTCAAACCTTATCCTAGAACTAGTATGATTAACAAAAAAAAATTTCAATACCATTGAGTCTCTAGTCATGATACTGAATGTTGTGTATGTCTTAGACATGTCATTCAAGACCACATAGATAGCGATACCATTTGACTCGATAGTAAGAAAAAAAATTCTAATAAATATGTAGCCAAGCCTAATAGCCAACTATAGATATACACAGATTCCTTTCCTTCCCACTCCACTAATTTGATAACAACCGCTTCTTCATCTTCTACTCCTAGCCCTTCTAAGTATGTGAACATGGTCTTGTTCACTTCTATTCCTCCTCTAGGTCATGTGGAAAAAATTCTTAACATAACCTTCACACCAATGACCTACCTCTTAATAGGGAACCTTCTCTACTATACATTCCTACTCAAGTCAACAATAACATTGTGATCAGTGTTATGGTTGACCCTGCTAGCAAGTTTAATGTCATTATGGAGGATACCCTCTTTATCAAAAATTTACATAAGGATAAGTATGAGGAGTTGAAGACCACTATTCATACTCACAATGGATTTTTTGTGTCTCCTATTGCTTCCATTTCTTTGTTGATCCTTGTTGTCCACCTAAGTCTATTGAGGCCTCATTTATTGTGATTCCTAATTTAGACTTATTTAGGGTAAGACTAGGCATTCCATGGCTAGTCTCCATGAATATGATCACTTCAGTGGTCCACAAATGCCTAAAATTTCCCCATGATGGTATAGTGCACACAATTTATGATACTGGATATAACCAATTGTGTCGCATGGGGATTTTCTCTAGATAATTTTTAGCCCACTCCTATTGGACCTTTACTACCCCATGGAGACTTATTTTGCAAGGCCTATTATATTTTAAAATGGGATTTTTGGCCCCTAATGTTATTTTCATGCCTTGTTCTCATACAATTTCTATGAAGGCCTCTATGTGCATGAAGTAGTGTGCCTTGTCCTTTGCACCTTCCTCTTCAAAGGCTAAGGACAAGCAAGCTCTTTCCCATAGACCGTCCCCTTCTTCTTCTTCTACAACTTCACAACCCTCAACGGTGCCCTCAATTCCTTCTATTTTTCTTGGTACGGGAAAAGGAGAGGCGCTCATCTTGTGGAATTCTAAGCCCCAAGTCTTTAAATCCTAATTTTTCCCACTATTCCTTAACCCACCCTCTATGGTAAAGGAAAATGGGCATCCAAAGTTGGCTCATCTTCCCTTATTCTAGCATCTCATCCTCAAAGGCCTCCTACCATTCCTCCACCTACTCCCAAAGTAGCAAAAGGAAATGATCTCATGGTCGAGACCCCTATCTCTCTTTTTGTAGCTCCCCATGTTCCTCCTTAATAGCCTACTCTTTTTCCAACAACAACTGCGAAGACTACTCCAATGGAACAGTATCCCCTAGATTCTTCTCAAGTTGTTATTCCTAGTACCCATAGCCCTCATAACTAACTTGCACATGAGCATAAACACTATTGATAGGAATTGGCTCAGGAATGTGATGCCTTGTATAAAACCAAGGATGAACCATCTATCTCCATTGTTGCTTCTATTCTCATCCATATTTCTATTCTTTCTTCCATTCACATCACCTTTGTCTTGCTTTTGTCTTGCTTGACAAATCTCGATGAACCTCCCCCTAAGTGGGTGTAGGTGTTCATCGCTCCTTCAAAGCCTCCCTTGATCACCTATTTACCAAATCTTCATTTTAATAAGCTCATGGACATGCCTCATACAAAGGTCATCTCCATTGTTGCTCCTCCTACTTCTTCTCCTTCTTCCACTTTTGATGTGAGGATTGCACATCCCCCTCTTAAGCACAAGTCTGAGCATTTCCTCTCTCCAAAGGACATCCATAAGAAATCTTCTTATTCTTTTACATCTTGATCTCCTCTAGTTTGTTCTATCCTTCTAATGGAAACATCTCCTACTTCCCTGAATTTTGTCACTGCCCCTCTTCTAGAGGTCAAAAAAGACTCTCTGGTTTATCCACCTCCCTTTTTTCAAGCCCAACACTTCACTCTAGAGAAGTGTATGTTCGACTCGATAGAGGACATCCCAAATTTTTCATTCATCTTTGCTAGATCGATGACCTTGACCTTGCATGAGCTTTTTGATGGAGACCTTGAGGTGTTATGATTTCTACCTACTCATGAATTATGATGTCCTTGTAACTTGCAGATGCACTAAAAATGTCCCTTTGCATGCCTTTTCTCCTTTCAAACCTTCAATTCTCTCATTCATTCAATCTATCTCTCATTCTATTCACTCTATTTAATTTCTCATTCACTTTAGCTCATTATTTCACTCTTCTCATTCTCATTCTCCCATTTTATCAAGCTCTCTTGTTCATTTTTTCTCTACACCAACACTTTGATTCTCTTGGTACATCTTGTACAAGATTGGGGGTTGCATGCTTTTCCTTTCAGTATTCTCATTCACCAAAGGAGGGTAATTGTAATCTATCTATTTCATTATCATCTTTTTTTTATAGCATATTGTCCATTATCTTTATCTTGTCTATTATTTTTCTCTATGTATCTATCCGGTTGTCTATGGAGGTGGGAACACCTATGCAGGGTTTGACTGAGGCAAGCCCCTAAAATAGCCCCAACATTTTTTTGTTTCTATGTGTGTAGGTTTTAAAGGTGTTGCTTTGTGGGAGGCTTCACTCATGGACCCCTTGTGAGTTTCCTTTCTTTCCTTCCATTTCCATCATTTCCTTTTAATTTATTTTAGTTTATCTTTATTATCATTATTATGTTATTATGTTAGTTAAACACATCTTCAAAATTTTAATTATTGAAAAGATAGTAGATTTTTTGTGCTTTCTTGTGACAAACTATTTTTCAGTTTGTACAAGACTATAGCATGCCACGGGGATGTTTGTGTGTTGTGTTGTCATCCTTAACCAAGAGCTTGCTGGTATTTTTAGAAAACCTCTAAAACTATTATCCCTTAATTTATCATAAAATATAAAATATAAACAATCTCCCTTGTCTTTTCATTTTTGTCACCTGAGCTTTGGTCCTTGAGGTAGTCAAGGAACATTTTCCCTTGAACAGGGGGGTGTCAATTTTTCTCCTCTACAATTTCATTGGAACAACTTTCATTAAAATAAATATACAAGTTGATTATGTGATTTATGGTGGAGAACATGAATTGTAACTTAATTTCTCTTGAAAAACCTTGAGAGGTAATTAGGAGATTTTTAATAGCTCTATATTTTTCTTTACAACTTGTTCTTGGATCCTTCATTGTAAATGCATTTGATAGAACTTATGAACCTTTCAATAGCTCTTATAGGGAGCATATTTATATTTAGCATTATGTGTTGTAAACTTTACAAGCGTTAATGTTGTTATTATTTTAAAATATTATAAATGTTAGGCCTTGATAACACATAGAAGGAATCATGAGATTTATTTCTTGGAACTCTTTTTTGTGTTTCAATGGTCTTATCATGATTTGAAGTTGTTGAATAGAGGGTTCCATTTTGGACAATGAATAACATCTTTGGTCAACTATTTTTAGCCATAAATAAGAGGTGCATAAGAGATATTATTGACCCCATATTAAGCACAAGGGAGTTATATTTGATTAAATTTGGATCTCATGGTATGTAAGGATGTTACTATACCCATGTTGAGTCCTTAGGAGATAAATTTGACTCTCTTGGTCAAGGGGGTCAATGGTCACCATTGGGAGTTGCATTCTAATTATTCATGTTTAATCCTAGGAAAGGACACGTGAGTATAACTCAAACTAGTTAAATTGAGGCTTGGCTCATGGTTTTATGAATCCATTAGTAGTGTCTTGAGTGTCCTTATTTTATAAATTGAGGGCTTGGGATAAAGATCATATGGCTTATTTTATGCAAGGTATGCTACCAAAATTCCTCCAAATACATAGTTTTTATTTATATTGAAGCAATGCAACTCTAAGATCATATTATAATTTTTTGAAAAAGATGAATAAATTAGGTTTGTTTTAGAGGTTTATTTTTATCTTTCAATGGTTTTCCCAAGGTATATCTTGTGTCTTTTACAATTATATTGTTGAATTTTCTTTAGATATATTATTAATTGTATTATTTCTCTATGAGGTTAATGTGGATCTAGGTTTAGTTTCTTTTAATTTAGGAGTGGCCATATGATGATTTCTATCCTTACATTCCTATATATATTCTATAATAGTTTCTATATATGTATCAAATGTGAATGACGACTCAAAAATAGGTACTCATGCATCTCTCTTTACTTTCACATTTTTTATATCCATGAACATACTTCAAACATTAAAAAGGTATAGATGGAACCACCTTTACTTATTCTAACTAAGGATTCCTAAATGACATATAAAATTGGTTAGAAGATGGGATGACATGAAAAAAAACCACAAATTCCTTGAGCCCCACTTTGAGAGGCAATATTATGCATCCTAGAATAGAAATAAATATATCATTAATAATCTTCAATGAGATACATGAATATTCCTATCATGCTACAAATGATAATCATATAGAAATTCTTTTGTGTAAATGTTAATTAATATTTTAAATCAATAAGGATACCATTTCATGGATGACCATGGATAGTTCCATGAACAAACAAAGGTCCATTTTATTCATCATTTCAAGGAATATCTTCATCATTAATAAATAATAAGAGGTGCATGAGAAGAAAAATGCATAGGACAAGTTGTAGATCTTCCCCTATGTCCAATCAACTAATGTAAATAGCATACATACAACTTAATAGACCAATAGATCCTAAATCAAGAAATTAAGTGTCCTAGAGGTGCTTCATTTAAATTATCAACAAGGGAATCATAATATCAAGATGATGTTGGCACTGTATGTGTAGTTGAGAATCCTAGACCTTCCTAATCAATTGAGTATAGAAAAAGTAATAGAAGCAATTCTACTTAACTTAAATAACTTCTACATAGAAAATAGATTAAGTGAATACTAATTGTTGTAAGTAACTACAATAATTGTTATGGTAACTATTCCTATGCATATTGTAACTTAATGACTCTCTATTATGTAGTGTGATTCAATAACATTTAATTGTCTATTAGAAACTCAACATAATGTGAATTAGAAAATATAATTTAGAAACTAACTAATAATCTAAACTAACATGGATTTTTTTGTACCTCACGTGGCCCTTTCTTGAGTTTTTGCAATCCAAAATGTCTTCCTTCAAATACTATCTCAGTGATTCATGAAATTGGTGTGCTCGTCTTTATTATAGTTTGAACATATAAAAGGTTAAGAATAGAATATCAAAAAAAAATATTTATATTCAATCTACTTCATACAAAAATATTGCTAGTTCAGTCTCTCATAATATCATGTATATATATAAGATTTGTGAGAGTCCTATTATTTTAGAACTAAAAATAAACTACAAGAAACTATCAACTCTTCCATAAACATAGGAAGAGGAGTAGGTCTTAATTCAACAGTAAAATAAAATCTAGTGGAAGTAAGAGTGTAATCATTTGATTAGGACTCTACATCAATTAAGAAGAATTTTCTAACCACTGTTAGGGCAAGCATCTTCTTTCCTCCATGATTCATTAATAATAAGAAATGAAAAGATGGAGTTATCCATGAATAATCATGTTCACATTCTCTAACCATCACCTACATTAGCTTCAAGGAAAATGTGCGTGTTGTAGTTGATCACCTCCTTTGACTATGGAAGACCAACATCCTTCTATTGTAGATTGAAAATCCTTTTGTTGTGGGTTGTCAAATCCTTTGTTGCGGGGCTTAGTTTTATTCAACCAGTATTTTTCATTATTAAAAGCTATAATTAAGTATAAAACTCCACTACATTCCATAGACATTCAAAGATAACACAATCATTAATTATCAATATAATATATCATCTTAAATGCTTTAAATGCTTTTAGAATATATAAAAAGGTTTGGAAATGTCTTTGAAACTTAGCAGAAATGTGATAATTTTTTTGAAACTAAAGCAAGGAAACAGGACATTTATAGGGCTCATCATCCCCCTACTTGGCTTGTTGCTTGTCCTCAAGTAGTTTAGGGTTTCTAGTTGTATTGCAATACAATCTCCTTGTATTCCACTATGCTAGTGACCCCTTTCATCCTACTTCAGGTAGAATCCCTTTTTTTTGTTATTCTCTTTCATGTGGCCTACTTTGATTCCCCTATTTCTTCTCTTCTTCTTGTCTAATGTGGGATTAGAAACAAGAGAAGAGGAGGATGGGATGTTAGAGGGAACTAGGTAATATTATGTTGAAGGGAGGTTGTGATATATTTGTGGGCCTTTTAAACTTCTACCAAGTAATTGAAGATGGAATGAGGCTCCTTCTTTTTCAAGTCTTTTGTTAACTCCTCCCATCTATCTTGTGAGAAGTTAAGTGCTTCTCTTCATATATCTACTTCTAGTTCTTGAAATATTTTATAATCTTGTTCCCTTCATTCCAAGCTCTTCCTCTCCCCCCACAATCTATCTACCAAGTCAATCCATTCCTTTACTACTCCACTAGGATCTTTTGCCTCTTCTCTAATATGAAGGGGAATTGACTTCTCCCTTCATGTTATTTTCCTTGTAGTTGTCCTCTATGATGTTCATTCCTGGTGAATGAGTCCAATGCCTTGATTTGAACATCTCCCACAAAGATAAGTGGGTTCCATGTAGTGTCATAGGGAATGGCCATATTATGCAAATAAAATTCACACAATTGGTCTTGCATATCTTGTGTGGCATGTTGGTATGATTCCAAAAATAGATTAGGTGAAGGTAAGGAAACTAGGAGGTCACTAATTAGTTGGTTGAACTGAAAAACTTAAAAACTTATCCTACAGAAATAGGGTGCAAACCCTAGCATGCAGTTTGCATTTCAAAATCTAAACTATTTTATTAGCCATTTCTTCCATTTTTTTTTTTAATTTGCTAATCTCTACATCCTTCTTCTCAATCTCTCTAGTGTGTATTTCTATCAATTCAGACTTTTCCTTGTCCCAATTCCTTTGTAACTAAGAGAAATATTCTAAAATATTTCATAATTCAATCCCAAGGGTAACCACAGTAGGAGTTCTTAGCATCATTGGAGCTTCACTCTGAGTCTTAGTTTGTGGATTTTTCTTATTCATCTCAATTATTTCCAATTGTTCCAACTCCAAACCTATTCCTTGATGTTCATAAACATGCATTTGTTTCTCCAATTCCTTAACTTTATTGTCCAACTCATTCTCTCTATTGGTATCCCTTGAATTTTTCTTCCAGTTCTCTTATTTTCTATAGAGTTGTCTACAACTCATTATTTTCACACTTCCCTATTAAAAATAATTCATCTTCATTTTATAAAAAAAATCTTCATCAACCTCAACAAGTGAAGCAGTTTTTTCTATTAGAAGCTAGGTTGTTACGAGGTCCATGCTTCTTTCTTATTGTGAATAAATCTTTAAATTTAGAATCTAAGTCGCTACTCATATACATAAATTGTAAGGTTTTAGATTATTCTTGATCACTAGGCATATATTCTTCTTGTGAATCTATTTCAAACTCCACTACAACAATATTTCCCTATTAAGGCTTAGTCTTTCCCTTTGCAGATCCCTTCTTCTTAAGACAATGTGATCACATTTTTGGCTGCACCGAACTTCTCTACCTCTTTTTGTGTGCAGAAGAAGATGTCATGATTTTTCTTTTTTGTAGGTATGGTTTTTGGTGGAGGTGGGGGTTTTCAATTTTGTAGATCCTATAGGTTACCCCCAAAAAGCTATAGGTTGGGTTTCCTACACTTTTGGCTTTGTTTGCTTGCCAATGTTTTAGGTAGGTGATGCAATGGGTGAGGAAGAAGGTAAAATTTCCTCTTCAACAGTTGTAGATGACTCATTCACCTTTTGAGCCCTATTTGTTTCCTCCAACCTGAGCCTCACAAGTATGTCATTAATATTGTTATAAGCTAGAAAATTTTCCCAAGGCACATCAAGGAATTGAATTTTTAGGCTTCTTTTGATCAATAAGAAGACTAAACAGTAATGGGATGGACCATATTGATTACTCTTTCTTCTATATTAAACAAACATATGTTTCAATGAATTATACAAGAAGTTGGGGACATTCACCAGCCTTTGATGGCAGAGGTGACTCAGAAGTTTAAAATGTATTATATATTAAATAGATTGCCTACAATCATATGTTAAATATTTAACTATATATGAAGCAATAGATGCCCATAACCATGGTAGGGAAAGTCTTTTAGTACCTTGTGCTAAGGAGTCCAATTCCTCTCTTGGCTGTGTAAAGTCATTTTATGTTGTGACTACGTCATCTCACATCAGAAATTCTTCTCCTATTGTGGGAAACCAAAAATGTCTACAACTGCTACTTTTGAAGCATCCACTCTCAAACCTTTGATTGTAGCCTCATCATTTTATAATATACTAGTGAATTTTTGTGTCATTACTTCATTATAGTATGTTAGATGAAGGAAATAGTAGAACCATCTAGCTTGTTAGAAGATGGGAAAACATAGCTAGTCTTCTAATAACAAATTATGTGTTGTTGGTTCTCATATGTTAATGTTGCCTCCCATATTGAAGTTTTATAATCTTTTTCAAGAAAATTTTGCTTCAATTTGTACTTCAATCTACTTACTGCTTATACTACTTCAATATGCTTGTTGATTTTATGAACACTACCACCTATGTTTCTACAAGTTTTATGGCTTTATGAAGGAAATTGAAGTTGGTGTATATACAAATATTTTTAATTTTTTATAATGAAATTGGAAATGACAACCATACCAATCCCCCCCCAAACTTAAAGTTATTATTTAACTCAAATGGCAATGTATGAGAATGATGGAGGGAATAAATTTCAAATCATTGGAGATATTGGTATAATATAAATTAAATGTTTGTAAGAACATTAATTCTAAAGGAAATCAATAGAATTTAATGTCAATCATAGTTTATAATAATAAAAGTGCCTAAAATGGCATGATGATGGAAAAAGGTGGCATGTGTTATGTGAGTTGAAGGTCATCATGTAGCTACATGGTGAAAGAATTAAAATGATGAAAGTTAATGGAATTGATGTGAGTAGTTGTGTCATATAAAGAGCTTATTGAAACGATGGCACATGTCCAAAAAGTCTTAATATGAGAAAATACAGTTACAGTATGTATGAGGTTTATTCATAATGAAATGATATGTTGCATGTAAAGTGTGATGGATAGGAGTGGTTGCATATATTGAAGAAATGATGAAAGTGACATTTAACTACAAGTGATAGTGGTTGTGGGTGTAGTGATAGTCAATTAGAGGTAGTTGTAGGTAGTGGTAGAACATGTCCCTTTTCTAAATTCCTCAAGGTTGTTGCTAAAAGTCTCATGAACTTCATGTGCATATCCAAAAATATTTGATGTTGATGATATAATTTATTGGTGAGATAGTGCATGTGTTTGCATGTGAGTTTTTATTATTGTAGGATAATCATACCTATTGTATAGAAATAGGTGAGCTAGTTGGATCATCTATAGATGTAGTAGTTGGTGACTCAACCACATGTCTTCAAGAATTGTAACCAATGTTGAATTATGTATAGTATAAATTATTGTTGCAAATCATGTAGAAATTCTTCCTTATGCAATGGCTTTTTATAAAGCTTTAATCCATTTCCATTAACCATTAAGTAGAATCTGAACAAATCAAATGTAATTAGTTGTACCAATCCATTTTGAAAAATATGTTTAATTTCATAAGGACTAAGCCACCATGTTTGTAACTTACCCTTTCAGTCCTTATACCTTGAATAATAAAGCAATGCCTAGTCTCCTTCATGGAACTCCTTGGTTTTAATAAACTGGTCATGTCATTTGATTCTTTTTTTTTGCACAATATTTGTATGATGGACTGCTTCCATCTTTATTTCATCCAAAGCATTGAGATTTTGCAATCTATCCTTTTGAGCTCTAGATAGATCTATTCCAAGATGCACTATTGTTCTAAGTGTTTTATGCTTGAATTCAATGGGAAGGACACCCTTTCTCTCATACACCAATTCATATGGTGTGAATCTAGTGGTCGTTTTCCAAGTTGTCCTCTATTCCCAAAGAAATTTTGGTAACCCTACTACCTAGTCCTTCTAATACAATTGAATTGTCTTTGTTAGAATGGATTCAACCTCCCTATTTGTGACCTCAACTTTCCTATTTGCTTATGGGTGGTAGGGAGTTTATTTTATGTCTAATTTAATATTCCTTGACAAGCTAGGCAATCAATTTTGAAGTAAATTGGATTCCTTGATTTTTTACTATCTCTCTAGGTATGTCATACCTTGTGAAGATTTCCTCATAAAGGAATTCAACAACATTATCATCTCTAGCAAACTAAAATGCCTTAACCTCCACCTATTTTTTAAGATAGTACATACTAGTATTTATTCCTTATTATTAGATGTGGGAGCTATTTTTCCAATGAAATCTAGTCCCCATTTATCAAATGGTGCAATGACCAATTATGGCTAGAGAAGCATTTCATCGCTCTTGGTAGGTCTACCCATCCTTTGGCATCTGTCACACCTTGTATATTTGGTTGCATCCTTATGAAGTGTAGGCTAGTAGTATCCATTGATTATAATAATTATAGTTGTCCACTTGCTTGCTAAGTTTCCTCCACAAGGCTCATCATGACAAGCCTCAAGGATATCATATACTTTATCTTCCCTTATGCATCTTCTCATTATATATGTTCCTGTATAAAGTAGATAACCAGCCACCCATGAATATGGAAAGTTATGTTCAACTAAATGATATCTTTCTCTAGGTGAGAAATGTGGGAGTGTCTTTTTTGCAACTAAGTAATTAGCTATATCTGCATACCAAGGTGTTTGTATTGAGAGGGAAAATAAGTGTTCATCTAGAAAATAATCATCCACAACTTCTTTCATTTTGATTTGCTACCTGGAAAGGAAATTAGCTATCGTGTTTGCTTTCCCTAGTTTATCCACAATGGTTATATCAAACACCTGCAATAGTAATAACCACCTAACAATTCATCCACCAACCACTAGTTTGTTCATCAAATATTTTATTACTATATGATCTATATGAAAAAATACAAAATATCCAATGATAAATTTATTAATGGCATATATACTACTAACATCTTCTCTGTGATAGTGTAATTGAGCTTAGCAGCTTGATTTTTACTGATGTAATAATTGACATACTCCAAATTACCTTCCTTCTATCATAAAAAAACACCTATGGAAAAATCATAAGCATATATATGAATGTGGAAATAGATTGTCCATTAGGGCCCCTCAAAATAGGTGTCCTTGTGAGATTTATTTTGAGAGCTTCAAAAGTTGGCAAGCAATTATCCATTCAAATTTGATATCCTTAGATAAAAGAACAAATATGGGGGTTGTTATTTAATTGAGATCCTTAATAAACCTCTTGTAGTATCTTGCATGGCCAAGGAAACTCCTCACATATTTTTTCTTCTAGGGGGTAGGCAAAGTGGAGATCACCTCTATTTTGTTAGGTAGTTGTCCATTCAAATTCAATGTCTTTAGA
>VDFB02345770.1:0-20289 GCA_007258455.2 Sequoia sempervirens | reverse complement strand
TTCAATTTTCAATTTTCTCACTTTACTTGATCTTGAATTGGCCCGAAACGATGAAACCCTAATTTTATACTTGGCCAATATTTTGCGTTTAAGCTCAATGACGGACACAACCCCCAGAGAGACGGACACCAAAAAAAGAGACAGAGAGAGAGAGAGAGAACCCAAGCCAAAAGACCGGAACGGAGCAAAAATAAGGGGGTCCCCATCTTGAATGGGGCGATGTGTGAAAAGGTCACAACATCTGGCGACTCCACGGGAAAGTGTTGAAAAACACTTTAAGAATTGAACTCAGATTAGTCTTCCTCAAACCATCATACGGAAAGGACACTTACTCAAAAGGGGAGAAGAACCCGGTATTGGATCAAAACACTTTCATCTAAAACCTTGTGAGTGTGTGCATGCATTCCATCTCTGAACCATGTCGACTTCCGGAATCGGCCGTAGCAGGTTATATAAATGTCTTGACTTCAAAAGCATCCTGGACATTGCCTCGCTGCCAGTCAGGCGTCCATAGCCCCGACGAGGTTGTCGCTACAATTCTCACGAATATTGCTCCACTGCCGGTCGGGCGTCCATAGCCCCGGTGGAGTTACTCGTATGTTCCCAAAACCAATATTTCATAATATCTCTTTCATTTTCATTTTCTTATTTTTCTTTTTCTCTTTCAGATTTTTTTCTTTCAAGCACATTTTCTTTTCCATCATTTGATTTCTCCTACCTTTGCACTGGTGCAATGAAGCCCAATGGGGTTCCTGAGAATTGTATTTCAAGCAAGATGTACAATTTTCACTTCTGCCAAAACCTTTTCCCATGAACCAAAATGACTCAGAATGGAGATAGGTAAGATTTTTAAGGTCTTTAGACTCATGTGTTAAGACACAATAGCGGGTTAATCTCCCGAGACGAGTTCAATCTCTAACTGGATGATAACAAGAGGAAAACAAACCCTAGTCCTTTTCAAAAATTTATGCAAATTCCAGCGAAAGAACCACGTTGTGAAAGTTAAAACATCATCACCTCATCGCAACGGGAAAACCCTAAAATCCTTGCCCATTCCAAACCAAAACCACTTGAGCGGACAACTCAAGGGACGGAAACGCCAAACCAAAAACCCAAAGGGCAACAAACCAAAACCAAAACAAAGGAAAACAGAAAAGCAAACGGAAAGCAAACAAACGGGAAAGCAAACCCTAATCTAACTATTTTACATGGTAGGCTCTCGGAGAGAACCTAGGACTGGAAATAATGCTTGAGGAACTGTCCGTTGACGGGCAACGGGACATCCTCTCCTGTCAAAGTACGCAACCTGAATGCATTATCCCCAAGGATTTCAGAAATCTGATACGGACCCAACCACAACTTATCAAACTTATCGTGGTCACCTTTCTTCTCGTGGGCCTTGTCCCAATATAAAACCAAGTCAGAAATCCTGAACGACTTGATCTTAGCCTGTTTATCGAACCATCTCTTTACTATAGCCTGGTGTTTCGTTAGATTCTCCAGAGCTTCATCTCTCTTCTCTTCTAGATGCATCAACTGGGACAATCTTGTCTGAACTTGATCCTCTCCCTCGAGATACTCTTGAATGAATTGGAGAGTTGGGATCCTTAACTGCACTGGAAACACTGGATCCTGTCCGTAAACCAAGTGATATGGAGACGTTCCCAAGGAACTCTTCGTTCTTATCCTGTCTGCCCAAAGAGCAAACCTCAACTGTGTATGCCAATCTTTCGGATTCTTGTCCAGTAACTTCTTAATGGCATTCAATAAGTTCTTGTTTGTGGACTCTGCTAGTCCATTCCCCTGCGGATAGTAATTGGAGGAAAACCTCAATGTAATTCCATACTCAAAAGCCCAATTGGAAAACTTCAGCGATGAGAAAGCTGAACCGTTGTCGCTGACCAGGACATGAGGACATCCAAATCTTGTCACAATGTTCTCTTCAAGGAATCTGATGACTACATCTGACGTGCACTGCTTCAAAGCCTGTGCTTCTGTCCATTTGGTGCAGTAGTCTGTCGCTGTCAAGATATATCTGTGTTGTCCTGATGACGGTGGATTGATCATACCAATAAAATCTAATCCCCACTTCGCGAATGGTCTCACTTCAATCACCGGCTGCAAAGGCATAGCGGGATGCCTTCCTCTATTCGCTGCCGTCTGGCATACGTGACAAGCCTTCACATGCTCATATGTGTCTTTAAAAAGCGCGGGCCATTCAGAGGTCGAGTATCGAGTCTACCTCATACCTCATGTTTGAAATTTTTTGAAGGACTTAAGGAGAAAGTCTAACTACCGACATTTGAAAGGCTTTGAAACTATCAAGGGTCAAGAATCAAGGATACCACCTAACTTATGTTTTAAGGTTTTAACACTCGATAAAGGAAACCCTTGGGTCCTGATGCTCGAACATTGTTCTTCTTTGCTATGTTGATCTTTGTAAGATTTCTCAAGAAGCATGTTTCTGAATTTACTCTATGAATTTAAGGAAAAGGTGACTTTTGCTTAAGGTTTCAAGTGTCAAAGGTTAGTATTTATGCATACCTTCTAACTCTATAAGAAATTATGTGACTTGACCGATCAGTGACACCCAAAAGAAGTTCTCAAAAAAGAAGGAATTTTGGTAAGTGTTTGGATGTGATATTGAGGATTGGAGATTGGGAATACCTCTTACCTTTCTACCTCAATAAGAAATTTCATAAGTGGTATGTCCAATCGATGATGCCTGAAATGTATTTAAGGATTTCAACAAGTCTTTAGAATTGGATTTTGAAAGTCAGAGTTTCAAATATTGGTTTACTCATTTTCTAAAAGGGCTCACAACCAAAGCATGTCCTTATTTAGGTAAAGGGTTGGGGATCATGGGTCATAGGTTCACTGTGTATCTTGTCATATCATCAGCTTAACAAGTAAGTCGATGGTACGACACTCGACACCCGACAAGGTTTTAAAAAATGTTAAGCCAATAGGAAATCCTCGTCCAAGATGAGGCTTGATGCCCAAAGAAGTCATAAATGTCCTCGATTGATGCATCAAAGAAAGAATTGATCTGGAAACGAAGGGAAGCAAAAAAATGTAAGATCTACCAAAAACAAAGAAAGGAAAAAACAAAAATCAAAGAATAAAACAATTAAAAAATACAAAAGGACAAAACACAAGCAAACCCAATCACACCCAATCTAGGAAAAATGAAGAGGAGGCAAACATTTCAAAATTGGTTTCAGTATAACTTGGAAAAGAGGCACGGGAGGGGTAAAGAACAAGCACTAGGAATCAGAGGCAAGTGCGGCAACATGAGCATGAGCAAACAAACACCACAAATAATCACAACTAGGCATGAACACACAATGAATGAGTGCACCCACAAGCAATAAACACATACAAACCAGCCAAAAAATAAAAACCAAGTGACCATACCAACCACAAACATGAGAAAGAACACAAATGAGCACCCAATTTATTTTTAAAAATACTAAATGCAACAAAAAAAGGGGGCACACAGTAGATATTATATGTTTTAATGATAAAAATAAGAACACTTTTGTGTATGTGCAACATTTCACCCTCTCAATCTTATCCATTTTTTCAAAACTTTAGTAGTCTAGAAACTATATTTAGAGTACTAGAATCCTTGTTCTTGTCATATATATTTAAATTTTGAGTGCATACATCCCAAATTACTCTCCAAGTTTAGGTTTAATTGATTTTTTTGTTTTAAATGCCACATTTGACCCCGTTTTTGTATAACACTTTTATGCACTTACTCCTAAATACATAAAAAAATGTGTTGATAAACTCATGTAAGTTTATTGGAATCTATAATATCTAGGTGATCCCACTATACTGGTTTACAATTTTTGGCCAAACTAGACACTGAACTAATCTTTTCTAAATAAATTTTCACTTTTGGGCACCTATAGCAGCTAAACCATGAGGAATTTGAAGATGATGCAAACTAGTGATTTGTGACATTTTGTCTGTAGATTCTAAATATATTTTTTTCAAAAATTTTGGAATCAGATTGCACTTTTTCCATCTCCTTTGAAAACTAGTTTTTTCAGTAAACACCATTTTTAAGGAGTGATGCTCACCGTATACAACATAACTTTTTTTCCATGAAGGATAAAATTCTATTTTTTTTCGAATTTAGATTTGTAACTACGATATCTAGTGCTTCCAATTGGTTTCACAGTGTTTTATTGAATAATTTTTCCTTAATCAAGTTTCAAAGTCAAACCAATTACAATTCAAACATAGGCAAACCGTATACAACATAACATTTTTTGTATGTATAGAAATTCATTTTTTTTGTTGGATCAAGGACTTCAATATCTAGTGCACATATTTTTCAATTTTTTTTTGATAATCTACTATTTTTCCACATGTACAAAACAAAGAGCTTGATTTTCGGTGGAAAACCTATGTTTAATCAAACTAAAAAAATATATATAATAAAACCAAAACATATTAAAATTATATTCATTGGATAGATCGTTCTAAGGACTACCATCATCCAGTTCGGTCTATGAAGTCTCCTCCATTTTTATCCTCAACTCGAGCTTTGAAGGGAAAAATTCTAGAGTTTTTTGGTGCCAAAGGGGGAGAAGGGAGGAAAAGGGGGTTCGAGCGAACCAGGGTTCGCTCGAACTAGGATTTGCTCAAACCTGGGTTTGAGCAAACCCCCTTTCCATAACCCTTTTCTTTTCTTTTTTTCTCGGGAAATGTGGGACCCAACATTTAATGGGTTTTCTTGAAGGGGGGTTCTAGCGAACCCCCTTTGGGTTCACTCGAACTAGATGTTCATTCAAACACCCAAAAACCAAAAAAAATTGCATGGGGGCATTTTTTGCAACTTTTGAACCTTCTTCACTGGAATTGTAAACTAGTTTTGTGGGTTTACCCATCTAACAGATTTATTTAGTGAGAAAATAAATTAATGGAAAAATTTTAGAGACGATGATCACCAATATTATGCAACAAAACTATCATATAAAAAAGTGAAATACAAAAAAAAATTAAAAGTGCTTTATGTGTATTATTTGTAGACCCTAGAACTAATCAGACCATGCATACATGTTGTAAAACATTATCTATTCATTGGTGCCAACACCAAGGCATAAAGGATAATATTTGGGATAAGGGGTGGATGATTTTCTTTAATATTAGAAGTTGAATACCAAAAGTAAAATAATATTTCTAATATAAGGTGTCAAAACACTAGTCTCCACTAAGAACGAATTAGATACTAAGAACCATAATAACACATACTAGCTAAGGACAATAAATTTTTATCACCCCCATGAAAAAATAATGAAGTGCCTTGATATTTCTTTTGATAAATCCATTGTAAGTTTTTCCTTAACGAAAATCTTAATTATTTTTGAATTTTAATGTAGATTTATATTCAAGGTTGAGTTTTCCATAATTGTGAGAGATATGGGGAAATGATTAAATATGGAAATTAGAGGAATATTGCTTCCTATGAGTACACTATTGATTATCCAATTTGATAGTAAAATAAAATGATCCAATCTCTCTAAAATTGAGATGAAACCAAGCGCTCAATTAGAAAACATGAACTTACCATGGCTTAACTTGAAATTTTCATCAAGATACAAGTATTGACAAAATTGAAAACATACATTTGAGACTTGTTGACATGTTTCACTTTATGAAACTTTTGATCCACCGAGAGAAATACATTGAAGTTATTTCCCAACAAAAGTTATACATTTGGATGGCTATTCATGACCATCTCCAATTTATAACATGATTTTTTGGGGGGAAATTTCCCACTAACATATAAATATTGAAAATCATGTACATGGAAGAAAAATGCAAATCATGCATAGTTACCAATTATATCCTAAATTAATCAATTCTACCCTAAGGGATGAGGATGGCCATATGATGACTAGTATACTTGAGACACTTGTACACTCCACACAAAATCCATTCAACTTATGTCATCATTAAACAATTCTTTGAATTCTTGGGTACCCAATGTTGTTTCCTAAAGAAAAATGATAATAGCTCTTTAGATCTCAAGTTGAAAATTTAACAAGAATTTTTTTGTCAAGGTATTGATGCCCCTAACATTTCATTATAAAATATTCAAGGTCCCTGAGGAAGGAACCCACCCCTCCTTGGTTTCAATTTATCCAAGGTAAATTTCTTACTAGCAACCATTTCTTTTTCTACCTTTTTTCTTGTTAGTTTTTATAATAAGTTTATTTTTTTGTGAGTTTGATTTTGACATGGTAAGCTTATCATCTATTACCAATCCTTTTTTCCTAGAAAAATTTATCTTCTAATTCTTCCATATAATATTCAACCACTTGTGTAATACCCTTAGTAAATGAATTTAAAAATTCCTCCTCTAGATTGACACCATATTCTTCAAAAACTATGCATTTTTTTATTATTTTCTACATAGATAATACCTCCACATAAGATTTTATGTCTTCTTGAGGCTCTCCATTAGATCCCTAAGGTATATAATGGATTTACCATTTCTCCATGGAATCTATATTTGGTTATTGTGTTGGATTCTCCTTTCTTAAGGGGGAATGGTTCTTATCTTAATGGTTCTTATCTTCAATTAACCTCCTATTATAGCTATGCAATTTAAAACACAAGAGACTTAATTCTTTAATTTGAAAATTTTTGCGTTAAGATCCCATTTTTTATTCAAGGAGAGAGGATTTTGGGAAAGGGATGTAAACATCCACCTTTACAAAGATTCATGAAAAAATGTAACCATTCACTTTCACAACATTTGAGTGTGCATATTCAAATACCCCCAATGTATTTCCAAAATTTTACAACATTGAGAGGTCCCAATATTTTTTTATTAGGTTGTGTAATATAATCCATGAAGAGACCAAATTCATCCTCACTTCTACTACATTAAAATGTGGTTACCAAGGTTGTAAATATAATCTTGATCCATTCTTGATCCACAATCCTCTAGCAAATAATTTCTCTTTGGATTCACCATTCAAGATTTTTTCCATAAAGAAACCCTTTGGGAAAAAACCACTCCAAATGTTTTACTCTATTTTTCTGCTACCTTCTATATAAGAGTGTCCCTAGAAAGTCGAAGCCTCTAGAATTTTATTATATTGAAAAAGTTTACAAATGTGGATCATGTGATTAATTGATTATAAGTTAGACTAATATGTAGCTCCTTATAAACACTAATGATATCAATAATAATCTCCAAGTATGAGCACTAACGAGACAAATAGTATGATCCTTATGAGTTCTAAGAAGACCAATACTTAGCTCCTTTTGTGCATTAACATTAGATAATAACTTAGATGTCTAAATGAGAAGCCAATAATGGAATAACAAGAGTTGTAAATTAGAAATCCACCTCAAATATTACATCCACACTAAAATTTAATCATGAAAGACAAAGGGTCACAAATGTTGGAAATCAAGTTATAACTTGTAGCAATATGAACTTATTAAAGTGGTTGAAAATATAAAATTATATATTCAAGATTACCATAGAAAGATTAAGTGATTGAAAATTGCAACAATGAAAGAAAATTTACAATACCACAAGTCATCAAACACAAGTGACACAATATATACATGGAGAAACCTTTGCAAGAAAAAACTCCACACCCAAAGAGATCTGATGTTTGTATTAATCTTCAAGGAAGTACATCAATACAACAATCCTCTCTATAATTCAGAAACACTTAGTCATTTTGACAACCTGCAAAAAAACTCTTACAAACCATCATATCAAGGATCCAATATATAGAATTTTGTGGGAGAGAATACCACAAATGGTATCCCAAAACAACAAGCAAAACCACCTTGGAAAACACACACCCCCCTTAGTGGACAACGCACAAACATGACATAAAATGTTAAATTATCACATGGCCTTCACATGGGCGCGTAACCCATAGCCAACCAAAATTGGTCAAACCCAAGTGTTCCACAACTCTCTAACATCTCCAACGGCTTCATGCAAGAACATGCACCAACATGCAAACTTGGGTGCCCAACCATGCAAGAGAATGTAAAACATGCAAACACATGCACACCAAAGTGGTCCCCACTCACAAAGTTGGATGCTCAAGAGGAATATTCTCGTAGGATGCTTTGTAACCACCACTGTAATAGGTCCACCTCTTTGAATGCAATTATAATTTGTCATAGGAAAATAAATAACAAATATTTTGTCCCTCATGTCCCCTAGAACACTTTCCAAAAAATGTGGAGACACATAAATCAACTTAGGATAGAAATTATAATGTCATCTATGCCAACATTCTCCAACTTGACATTATGCATTTAAATTGCATCCATGAGATACAAATAAAGTATATAATCAAGTATAGTGATCAAGGCCCATGGCCTTCTTGCACCAAGAGAACTTATTTGTGATCACTAGCTTTGTGAGAGAATCTACAACATTATTCATGTCAGCCTTCTCAATCAAAACCTTACCATTCTCAACCATTTCTCACACAAAGTGATACTAAACATCAACATTCTTAGTACGAGCATGATACATAAGACTTTGGCTAAAGATATGGCACTCTGGTTGTCACATCCAATCCTCACTATCCTGCAATCAAAACTAATACAATTACTAAGTCTATGTAACCAAACCGCATCTTTAGAGGCATGTGTAGCAAACATATAATCTACTTTGGTGGTGGACAATGCAACTGTAGGATACCTCTTACTCATCCAACTCACTGCACCTCCAAACAAAGTAAAAACATAGCCACTAGTGGACCTTCGACTATCCAAGTCACCTACCCAATCTACATCAACAAAACCCTGTATGTCTAATGAATTATCCACATCATCAATACCATGATAAACCAAATAGTAATCTGAAGTACCACATAAATATCTAAACACCCTCTTAACAAAATTCTAATGCTTTCTACTAGGGTTAGACATTGTAATGGTGTAAATTTGCACCTAGTGCAAATTCCCATTATATTAACCTCATTTTAGCCTTACAAGCTTGATAATGCAAAAACCCGATACATTTTCCCCACTTCGCACGCATGTCCTTGTCATTTTGTGTCAATGAGGGAATTTATGTTTGGGATGCCCATGCGTCACACTTTTACCCTGACAAGATTCATGTGTTAAGGAAAATTGGCGACACTATGTTTTCGACCACCCAATGAATGTAACATCCTTCTTTGAACTTAGACCACCCAGGAATGACCTTTTACCTCCAAATTAGCCATTTAAACTTCATTCCTTCATTCTATCAACTCATTCTCACTCTCTCTAGCTTCTATAGCACTTCATTCTTCACTCTCTTACTCACTCCACTTCACTTCTACACCATTTTGTTGTCCTGGTGCCATTGTTATTATAGCTTTTCAAAGATCTACTTCATTGGTGTGGTGGTTTTGTTCTTAAATTCTTACTCTCTTAGCTTCACGAGCTCACAAAAATGGGGTAATATTGGTTTATTTACTTATTTGCATTATCTTACTTGTAGAGTAGCATCCAAGTTGTCTTTGCACTCTACTATCTAGTGTCTATTCTCTCTATTCCTTTATTTCTTTTCTACATCTTGTGGTATATCGATTGTCTATGGAGGTGGGAACACCAAAATGGGGGTTTGACTGAGGCAAACCTCAAAACACAACCACAACATTTTTCTATTACGATGTGTGTAGGTGCAATTCAGTTGTGTGGAGCTTATTGGAGAACTGGACCTTCAATGAGTTGACATTCTTCTTCTTTCTTTCTCATCATTTTTGTCATTAAGATAGTTTATATTTATAAGTTAAATTTTTTATTTATTTATTTTGCATTTTCGTTGTTTATTTTAAACTATCAAACTTGAAATCTTGGGTTGTCAACAAACCCAACATGTTTCACTCCATAAACTCAAACCTTTGTCCATATGAGATGCTCATGTGTGCCTAAGACTCCAGTGTGGCACACTGAAGACTGACTCATGCGTTGCCATCCTCTAGCAAAGAGCTAGTTGATCTACAGTTTGAGACCTCTATGGTCTACTCACCCATGTCTAGAAAACTTTTGTCATAAAGTATAAGGAAAATAGAATCTAGTTTTCCCTTCATTTTCAGCTTATTAGGTATTCTAAGGTAGTTAAAGGTATTTTTCTCCCTTTAGGCTCTTTGGTGTCCTAAAGACTTGGGAGCAGAAAATCCCCCTTCTCTACATTTTGGTGAACCCAACATGAACGACCTTTTCATTTTTTGTGTGTCAAATTTTTTTTCACTCACATATTGGGTGTGTTAAAAATTCATGTTTCATGAGGCTTTATGAGCTTTATGACCTAATCTATGACTTCCAAACACATTGTTAGGAGTCTTTGACATATAAGAATAGAATCTAGGAAGGTCACTTCTGGTAAGAGTGGTCCCTCTTTCAAGGAATTGATTTTGAGGATGTCTACTAGATTTTCCATCCCCTTTGGGGAAGCTACTACTCATATTCCTACACCCCCTACTTCTCCTTTCGTTTCTTGTGTGGAGGAAGATGATGTTCTTAAGGTCCCTACGGAGTAACTTCTTTACCTAGATAGAAGGTTTGGAGAGTTTGAGCAGTATTTTGGAAAAGATAAGTCTTGTTCATCAGTTATTATTGTTAACAGATTAAGAGCCATGTTTGATAAGGATCAGAGAGGTGTATAACTTCTCTGAGGTCTTGCAAACATTATGGATACTCATGTCCCAACCTATAATCCTAACTTGGGTGTTACCCAAGATGTTAGTTTCGAGACCGTTCAACAACAACTGGAAGCATTGATGCCTAAGGTGTCAATATACATGGCTGAGATAGGTCCTTCAACTAACATCATCTTTGTACCTAAGCAAACTTTCACTTTCAAAGTAAACAAGGTACCTTTAGGCTTCAGTTCTTCCACTCCTAATGTAGCTTTTGGTGGTAATACTGGAGTCCCTATTGGTATTGGTGTTGGAAGCTCTACCAATATGGGGGATGGTGGCTCTGGTTCCTCTGGACCTACCTCATCCTCTGTTCTTGTCTTGAATGCTTTATTGCAAAACATGGGATGAATGAAAAACTAGTTGGAAAACCTATCTATCTCTTCTTCAGCTCAGTCTATGTTCTAGCCATTTTGTGGTCACATTCCTTTGTCTATTTCCATCCTAAACACTCCTATCTCTCATGGAATGAAGATTCCTAAGTTTGAAAAATATAGTGATTGTGGAGATCCTTGGACACATGTGTCAGTATTCAATGCCCTATGCACTAATTTCTTCCAACATGAAACTTTGATGGAAAATTTATTTTCGTAATCCCTTAAGGGAATTTTCCTTGAGTGGTATAGTTCCTTACTAGATAATTTTATCTTCTTATTTGATCAACTAGTGAATTAGTTCCTTAGATAGTTCCAAGCTAACATTGGACCGAAGATAGTGTTCTCTAATCTTGTCTGATGCAAGCAAGGGGACCATGAAAAGGTTACTGACTTTATTGCTCATTATCAAGTGTTATTTTCTCAGATCTCCTATCCTCTACCTAGTTCTAATGTTCAGAAAGTCTTTATCGGGAACTTACATAAATCATGGAAAGAAAATTTTTCCCTAATGAAGTATCCTTCATTTGCACATTTTTGTGCAGTATTGCATAAGTACCAACAAATGGTTGCTCAATTTGGAGGTTCATCCTCGCACTCCCATTTGAATAGTTAGCTAGAAATGTTGATTTCTGGTGATGACAGAAAGAATAAGGCCATTACAAACATGGTCATTGTTCCTCAAGGAAAAGGTAAAGGGAACAATACAATTTTTATAAAACTATCTAAATCCTATAGTAGTGTTCTAAAAAAGTTGTTAAAAGATAAAATTTTAACATTGCCAAAAATCTGACTTCTTTCCGAGCCGTATCCTGAGTGGTATGATGCATAATATTTTTATCAATTTCATCAAGTGCATGGACATGATATCAAGTAGTGTGTACACCTGAATCATGAGATTCAAGATCACATTGATTCAATGGGACTATCCATCTCAATAGAAAGAAAAAAACTCTAATAAATGTGTAGCCAAGGCTAATATCCAATTACAAATTTACACAGATTTTTTTCCTTCTCATTCTGCCAATCTAGTCAAGTAGTCCTCTGTGTCTTCTAAGTTGGTCCCATCTGAGTACGTGAGCATGGTATTGTTCACACATATACCTTCTACTGAGAAAGTGATTGCTATACTTGACATAACTTTTACCTCACATGATTTTCCACTAAACAAGGAGCCTTCCCCATTGTACATTCTCTCCTGGATTAATGGAAACATCGTGACTAGTGTTATAGTTAATCTAACAAGTTGAGTGAATGTGATAATGGAGGAAACCTTTCTCATTAACATCTTACATAAGGAGGAGTATGATGAGTTGTAGGTCACTCTTCGTACTCATGATGGGATTTCTATTGCCCCTATGGGCACTATTTCTTTGTCAGTCTTGGTAGGACCTAAGGTTGTAGATGTTTCATTTGTTGTGATTTTAGAGTCCAAATTGTTTAGAGTTAGGCTAGGCATTCCATGGATAGCCTCTATGAATGGGGTCTCCTCTGTAGTCCACGAGTGTTTTAAGTTCCCTCACGAGCGCACAATGTGTGTGGTTCATGACACTAGCTATAAACTGCTAGTGTCACATGGGGGATTTTCTTTGGATCACTTTTGGCCCGCCCCAGTCAAACCCCTCCCTCCAAGGGGAGATTTTTTGTATCGAGCTTATGTTAAATATAAGACCAGGGGCTTGACACCAAAAAAAAATTCTTGTTTCTCTGTATGTTGTTTCTGTGAAGGCCTCTATGATAGTGTAGTAGCAAGCTATCTCTTTAACCCCATCAAAAGGGAAGGAGAAGCTTGCACTTTCTTTATAGCCTTCCCCTTATGTATCTCTCATTCCATCTTCCTCTTCTTCCCAAACCATGGTGGCATCTTCAATTCCTACTCCTATGCCTTGCATGGGAGTGGAATGGTTCCCATGTGGTGGAAGGTGAAGTGTCAAGCCTTTCAATTGTCTATTTTACCCACAATTACCCAACCCACCCTATATGGTAAGGGGAAATGTCCCATGGGGTTTTTTTTGCATCTTAGCCTTCACAACCTCTGACTATTCCTCCACTTTCTCTTCAAGAGGTGAATGGGAAGAGGCCCTCTGGCGAGGCCCTTGTCTATGTGAAATAAAGAAAAATGGGTTGTTGGGGGTTTGAGTGTTATGATAAAAGGGGGTTCACCACAATGAATTGATAAAAAATAACCCTAATTTCCACTATTTCATTCAAGAAATGAGATTCAAATAATGAAGTGACTATCAACCAAAAGGAAAATCAAATCAAAGTATGTATCAGCAAATTTCTCCTTTATGCAAGGATGAGGGTATGCATCAAATATCACTTTGGGGAGAAAGATTATAATCATCAAATAAACTCCAAAATGCAAGCTATAAAATACAATGAAAGATTATACTCAAAACTAATGGAACCAACAATCAAAGAAAGATCTGAGAAAGGGAGAATGATGTGTACTAGTCACCAAAAGTGCCTTTTTGAAGCTCACTGAGGACTCATTCTCTCTATGGTGAATGGGTCCTGGCTAGGGCTCTGTAAAAATGCTTTCTAGGTTCTCTACTCATGTGTTTGCATTGCCAGATTCTCGAGTTTCATAGTTGGAGAGTCAGAAATAAATCATGTAGAAGAGTTTTTGTGAGATGACAACTTTCCTTGCAACTTTGACAACTTTGAAACTTTCTTCAATTTTTCTCTTCAAAGGATCTTCCACCTAAAATTCGCAAACATAAACACAAGAGGATAAAAATGTTATTTTTGGTGATGGGTGGTTTTCCTTGGTCAAACCTTGTTTGAGTATTTAAATTTTGAAATGAAATAAAATAGCATGAAGGAAATGATGAATGAACAATATAATATCACAACTCACCAAACCCTTGATTAAACCTTGGAATGCAAATTTGCAACTAGCATGAAGTGGCCTCAATGGATTTGGATCTTGATCATAAAACTCGATTAGAAACAATGCCTTTGAATTCTTGAATGGATCTTGAACACTACATCAACATATTAGCTCAAACAACATGCATGATACAAGAAAGCTTTGACATGATGATAATATCTTGATTGCTGCAATAATATTCAATAATTCTGCCCTTGAATGGCTTGAAAATGCTCTTGGAATTCTCTATTAATGCTCACTTGAATATATTTAGCTTGCTTGAAATCTTCTCTTAAAACTTGCTAGGTGAAACATAGTGAAATGACCTCTTATTTATACATATCTTAACATTAATTCCCGAAATTCAAATAACACAAGCCAACATGTGAATGCACATTTGAATTCATTGAAACACCACCAAAAACATATTTGAAATTTAGGTGCTAGGCCTAAGTGAGGACCCATTCGGCCTTCGGTGAATGGGTCCTAGGTCACTTACCTAGGACACACATTCTCCAATGTTAAGTGTTATGTTATGCCATTAATGAATGTCGGGTTTTACCCTTTTGAAATTGCAATTAATTAGACTTGTATTTGAATTAAAGGGGTTAATTAAGGCATAATTAACCTCAATTAATTAATAAATCCCTAGATTAGTGTGAAAGTGTAAAGGTACACCTTACAACACCATAAATAAGGCATAATTAGGTCCATTTTAATACATAAGGCCTTAAAATTAATGTGAATATGTAAAATACATATTACAACACTAAATTAAGGTATAATCTAGTCCTTTTATTATTAATTATTTATTCCAAATTAAGTGTGAAAAAGGGATACTTTTTCCTACACTATATTTAGCCCGCACTTTAGTTAGAGTATGACCCCATGTCAAACTCACACTAAAGTAGACACTCAAGATACATGTATGCAACAGTAACAAAGATACTAATCATACAACATCAAAGTCTAGGAAGATCAAGCCTTGACTATGTTGGACCTCAAAAATGCAGGTTACAAATCCTAAGCAGATGTCATGCTCTATGATCAGACTTCCAACTTTCTTGAAAAAATGAATGCAGTTAACCTATATGGTTGATGACTCCCTGCACTTCTGGCTCTGCTAAACCTAGGTAGGTAGACCTTGATAGTTGAAGCAGATTATGTAATTTACTTGTATTTAAGGATCTATCCACAATGGCATAAAATGTGGGATAGATTATGACTTGTTAACTACTCCTACTCCTAATGTGATAATTGGAAATTTATAGTATGAAAGTGGATAAGTAATGTATAAATGAAATGTGAAGTGGACCAGTGCTTTATTGGATAAGTGGAGTCAATGAAGTTTTATGACAAGTGACTAGTATTAGTTAAAGTTCTGATTGTTTGGAACTTGTGTTTGTTTATATCTTGTATAAACGTGCAAGAATGTGACTAACAAACTCCACTTATTGATCCAATTGATCCTATCAGGTTACTGTGACTTATTTAAAAGGATTTTAATCCTTCCTTGAAGGAACTAATTAAACATAATCACACAATGACAACAAATGTGTATTGATAAATGAAGTATATCCCTAGTTTGAAAAACAAGATACTGTCAAAATGGAGACAGTATGGCAATCTAATCAATTATAGGGCTCTTCTTACTGATCCAAATGTTACTTCCAAGTTATTGTAATCAATTAAAATAATTTTAATTATTTAATGGAAACCAATTAACTTGATTACACAAATAACAACAAATGTGTCTTGATGAAATTGAATATCAACTTGCATACGCAAATTCAAATAATAGAGAAATAACAATATGGAGGCAACCAGATAATTGTTCAAATCAACAAAAAATAGACACCAATATGAAGTCACATAGTATCAAAGATCTTCTATTGATTTTTGCCAAAATTCATGCATGCATCATGGTCCTTTATAGTATAATCTATATGATAAATATTATAAAATTCATCTTTTGTATATCTCTATTCTCTCCCTATTTGCTCTTACTATCTAATCATCAGTTTTCCAACTTATATATCAATATCTTTAAGAGGGTACACCTCTTCATAAGTGTCTTTTGGAATTAACAACAATAAAACAATAACAATTAAGCTCTAATGAGCCACAAATGAACTTGTGTTATATGATCTAAATATTCCTGACTCAAGTGTGTATCAACATCCTCTGCACCATTCCTCACAACAATCTCCATAATGACCACCCTCTCCAAATGCTCACAAGCTTCTTCTAATGTTGGATCTTCATTCTTAGTTACTTCCAAGGCTCCCTGCAGTATCAACTAGCACTCTTTCATCCATTCACTTTGACCTTTTAGTGACTCTATTATCTCTAAAAAATGCAGGAAAACCTTCCTTTGAAGCATTAATAAAATCCTTTGCATCTGCTTGAAGTTCCTTATAATAGTCCTTATGTTTCCTCACCATGTCCTCAACAGCTGTAATGGCTCTAGTATCAAAAGTGTTTCTCTTTTGTATTTCTTGGAGCTTTTCCTGAAGCCTGTCATTTATCCTTTTATGTTCTTGGATGACAGTGTGACTCTTGGAGTGATTTACCCAAAACTTATCCATCCAAATCATCAGATTAGTGTGCCTCTTCTGAAATATTACAGAAAGTGTGTCAAATCTGGCCTTGCTCACGTGAGTGTGTACTTGTTGATTATTCATCTATACTTCCTCACTTTTGTCCTTTGATTGGGAACCTTCTCCTTGAGCTATCATTCTAGTGGATCCTTTGAATGTGTCCTTGACTGTGTCTCTTAGGAAATCATTTTCTTTGAGAATTCTCTCATTGTTCAACTTGTACATATCTCATTCTTTGATCAACATTTAAATCTGAGCCTTGTTCAATTTGGCTACATTTATGCCAATGTCAGTTGTGACCACAGGATCAGTTTCTCCTACTTGTAATGTCATCACATGACCAAATTCCTTCTCAGTATCAATAATCATAGATTTCTTATGTGGGGGGGTATAGGGCCCAGATCATAAGGGAAGTTTTATCAGGATTCTATCTTGACCCAATGTACACTTATGTTACCCCTTCTAGACTGAGCTTGTGTTTGGCACCATTATTATGTAAAAAAATATCACAAACAAGAGCAAAGTTTAAGTCCAAACAGGAAAGATCATCACACCCGACTCCTCTAATAGTTTTCTTCCTTTCTCTAGAGTCATGTTCTTCATTCATTCTCTACATCCACCTTGAATGTGTTAAGCAACTGGATTTCATTACTGGGTGTGATATTTGTGAATGATTCCCTTATTGTTTTCCCCTTTTTTTTGTACAAAAATGATTTAAATTCAGGAGACTTAATGAATTGGTCATCTGAGACAAAGGACTTATAGGCCAATTACCTAGTATCTGTGTCAGATGATTCCCCAATTTCTTGTTCTCTGTTTGGAAGTTGATACTCTTCAATCCTCAGCTTGTGGATCTTGTCAATTTGGCCTTGGGTTTCATTTTCTTTAGAGGATTCCTCACTGCCAGAGGATAACATTTATGCTTCTTGTATATCCTTCATCTTTTGTTTAATTTCTCTATTGTAGTTGTCAATTGCCAATTCAACTTCTGCTTCTTCCATGTTCTTGATAATATCATCATGAGGGTATGGTATGTGAACATATCCAACTAAATTCTATTTTTTCCTTGAAAAATCAATAAAACTTTCAGGATCAAATTGCTTCCTTGGTGCATCCTTTTTCATATTGAAATGTGACAATTTATCTAAAATAAGATCATATCCTTCCTTTGACACCATAGTGAAATCTCCAAAATGCAAAGTACTAAACATGAATGATTTTTTTTCATATGCACTCAAGTTCATGACATTAGAATAATCCAATTGTTTGAAAATTTCTAGATATGCAATCCTATTTGGCACAGTTTTGGGTAATAGGAAAGGCATATCTTCAAAACCATAAACTCTGATCATAGTGGAATCAATATAGCAATACCAATCACCCCAATTATGACCTATAGTTGGTGGTCCATTGAAATCCTTGGGCCTTAGGAATCTTTTGATCTCATTGGATAATGAATAATCACAAGGGTGATCATAATTTAACTTGTAGAGTATCTTGACAAAGTATTCTTCAAAATAAACATAATTGAAATTGATAAAACTACTGTCCCAAATGGAAGTCCATAATTGTATTGGTAGTGGCTGATCCTCCTTATCCAATTGTGTGATTCTCAATTCCTCTAGCCACATTCCTAATTAATATCCATAGTACAATATCATGTGCATGAGAAGGGAATAATGTTTAAAGTGCATTGTGGGAGATCCATTCTTGATGAAAATTAATACTGAATGAATCCCTCTGGAAATGTGTGAAGCATAATCAAAAGGTCTCACATTGTGACATTGTATATCTACAACAATCACCATTGGCCCTATTGACATAAATTCAGAGATCTTTGTTCCCATTATCTAACCTACTGAGAAGTACGTATGTTTCAAATAAGGCTCGAACAAGTCAACATGAAAGGGAGGTCCATCACCATCCTCAAGTGGTACTAGGTCTCCATCTTTTCTAGGCCTTTGTATCAACAACCTCCATCCTTTGTAAGTAGAATCCATTCTCCGGTACTCCTTTTCCAAAATCCTCATGCACTATGGGTTGATCACATGAATCATCTAGGTTGAAAACTTCACCAACTACAGTTTTGGATATATGTATGAAAGGTTCTCCTTGTGGGTTGCATATGGCTTTAAGGCTCGGATTATAATGTTTGGATAAAAGTCTTATGAGCTCTACATTCATGAAGACAATGGGAACAACCAACTTTCCCAAATTGAAATTCTAGGGGTTACAGACTAGTTCAAATCTACTTCTATGATAGTAATGAAACATGAACAATTCATATCCCCTGATGGGTGTCCACACATCACTTATATATTTGCATTTGTCTTCTAGTATTTCTACATAATCCCTTAATTGTGCAAACCTCCTAGCTTTTGGCCTTGAACCACACAATTGATCAATGAGGTCTTGATTTAGTTTTCGTTCTTTTGTTTTCAATTCTAGCCCTATTTCAGTTTTTTGTTTCTTGATTTTGGACTAACTACTTTCCCATTGTTGCTTCCTATTTTTTTGTTTTTGGAGAAATTGAACCTTCCATTCTAGTTCTCTACAAGATGGCATAATTGAATTGTAATTTATCAATTACAGGGAAACTTTTTATTCTTACTTGTATGTCTCGCATTGAATTCTTTGAATCCCATTCAATCTCCCGTCCTTCCTACTACAACTTCTAAAAATTCATTTGGTTCAATCTATTTTCAATCAGAAAATATTTACATAAGGTTCATTCGTGCGGCCATTAATGTCTGCCACTGGAAATGAATGCAATGGGTTTTTCAAATTTCAAAATGTCAGAGTGATACAAGAAGATTGCATCAGTGAAACCCCTTTAGTCTCAGGTTGATCTATGTGTTTCATTTGGCGCCACCTTTGTTAATACATCCATAGCTAATCACCAAGACATAACTGAATGTCCCTTTGATATGAAGTGTCCTTTTATTTCTCATATTTAGTCAAGAAGACCACTTAATACTCTTACCAATGTTGTACAACTACCTTTTCTCTTGCTTTTCAACTCTTATTATTTCAGGGAGAACATTATGAAATTTACCTGATATCAAGGTGGTCTGGACCATTAGAAATCCCTTTGATCATCACCTGGTGTCTTTACAACAAATTGTGACCATTCCATGTTACCATCAGGCTAACATGTACTAGTTGTTGAGAGAATAAAATGCCTTTCCAATGTATTTGGCCTCCCCAATGTATTTCCTCTACCACTTCATTCATTGGGATAAGTCAATGATACTTTTCCTAAAAAATTCTCTCATCAACGTAACCCACATGGTCAAGGAGATCTAAGGAACCCACTCTGATCATACATGTCTCTCTGATACAATGGTTCTTTCGTTTTATTAGTGAAAGTGTATATGTTTCTTCCCGATGAGGTTCCATCGTCATGACACATGAGCTCAGTATGATTTGAAAATTTTGCTCTAATCACCTTGTTTTTGCCGATAAGTTTTCATCAGTGAAACACTAGGCATTGTCTTCCTGATTATGCACACCTATTATCTTCAGGGCCTTTGATCATTGTAGCTTGATTCACCTCTTCCCGATATGTAGAAAATATTCAAATGAAGGGCTACGACTTGCTGATTGGAAAGACATGCATATGATCTTCCTGATAAGGACCAATTGCTTTCAAAGTTTTGCTCAGCCATGATCAGCAAGATGCTTATGTTTCAAAGGCCATATTAATGGGATCATTAGTTAACCTAGGTTGTAAAATGGATCTT
>VDFB02345768.1:0-14468 GCA_007258455.2 Sequoia sempervirens | reverse complement strand
AATCATAATCAATGTCTACTAATAAGTCACAATAAATTTTTCTCACTTATGATCATAACTATATGTTGAACTTGAATCATACAAAAAATATAAATATCTTTTTAGACTTAAAAGCCACATTTTTATATTCAACAAAGAAAAAATGATTTACAAAAATTAAGCCACAAAAAGTATTTTAATTTAAGTAGCCATGAAATACACATAGCCAACCTGGTCAACAAGCCACTAACTGTAACAAAAAAACCAGTCATAAAATACATTTTACAAGAGTTGTACAATAAAATATAGACACAATTCATTAAAAAATTCTATAACAATAGTAGAGGCCCTCAATCAAGTGTTTGAGTAGGAGGTGAATCGAATTGAGCAAAGTAAGAGCAGAGAAGAAAAGGGAATCACCCAAATCCTTCCTCCAAAAATCCAAAAGTTCTATAATGATTCATTTATCGTACCACACACCAAACCACACCTCATATTAACCATGACAAGAGCTTGAATTGTAGAAGCAGCTAGTTCAAGTTTGGGGAAGATTCCACCAATAGGCACTAACCCACTTTCAAAATTTTAATGCTCAAGTGTCAAATCAAACGAAGAAATAGAGTAAATGAATGGTTGTAAATAACATATTGTTGTCTTCACCAAATCTTTATCCAACAAAATGTCCATAAAATTGGACAAGAAAGCAGAAGCTACCTCAGAAAATAGAGTATGAGGGTTGTGCTGAAGCCATGCCCTTCCCACAATTATTCTTATAACATCCTCAACCTCCACACAAGGAATAGTAAAAACCATACCAAACTTTTTTCTATCGTATGCATCATTACTTCTTTTCTCTCAAAAATATTTGGGTAGCATGACACACCATGAAGACTCCATAATATCATAGTGAAATTGGGAATAGAGAAGAAAGAAAAAAACACAAATATAATATAAATGATATGAAGAACATGAAGTTGGTGAAGTATACATAGAATGAAGACATCAAATACTCAACACTTGAATATTTAATTCACCACTTGATGTGACAATATTATTTCAAAATAATTGAGTCATGACTTTAAGTGATTTAATAAATAATAAAACATCAACCATTGATATTTTAAAATATAACAGTTCTAGTGTTATTCCAAAATTTTGAGTTCACAAGTCTAGTGCTTCAGACATTTGCTTTCAGAATGCAACTATAATTGTCCATCGAAAATTCATCTAGGACCTTTGATTTTTGTGAGCAAATATTTGTCACCAGACTAGGAGATATTAAATTCTTTGATACTCCACGAAACCAGTAATCACCTAGGTCAAGGGGCCAATCACCATGATGACTCCAAAGGCTTAAGTCATAACTTAAGTGACCTTCAATTGTTGATAGCCAGTCAACGATAAAATATCATTTTGGGTGTCATGACTTTAAGTGATTTAATAAGTAATAAAAGGTCAACCATTGATATTTGGAAATCTAACGGTTCTAGTGTTATCTGAAGGTTTGAATTTGCAAGTCTAGTGCTTCAAACATTTTCTTCCAGAATGTAACTACAATCGTCCATCAAAAATTCATCAAACGATTGTTGGTTATATTAAGTTGCGTTGACATATAGATTCAAACATAATAAATATGTTGACACTTGTCCCCATTCTAGATACTTTATGAAGGAATTTGGATGTGTGGAAAATTTGTCCTAGAATAGAATGATATGTAGCATTTGATATTTTTTCCACCCATGCTATGATTTTTTATTAGCATACCAGTTTGTTTCACCAATGAATTTTTTTATTGGTTTGAAATTATATTTAAGTCACCAATGTTTTATTATTCATTTGAAAGTAGGTTTAATTTTCCAATGAAAATATCTTGTTTGGTTTGAAAACATGTTTTAATTGCCAAAAAAAATATTTTATTTGTTTGAGTACAGGTTTAATTTTTCAATAGAAATATTTTATTGGTTTGAAAATAGGTTTAATTCGTCAATGGAAATATTTTATTGGTTTAAAAATAGGTTTCAATTGCCAATGAAAATATTTTACTGGTTTTAAAAAAAATTACAATTCGTCAGGATTTTCCACAAACTTATAGCGACTACAAAAGATTCACCAATTGAGATTATTTTTTTCCCCAAAAACAAAAAAAATTGTCAATTAAATTAATATTTTTTCAAGAAGTATATATGATTTTCCAAGATTTTACAACTTCATCGAGGGGGGGTTCTTAAAGTTATGCCTAGAAATATATGGTCAGCAACATTAAGGCATAGATGGCTATAGAATCAGATACAATTCAATCATGCATGTAATGGCATTGAATGTGTATCAAATCTAAGGTTTGATACATGACTAAAAATAGAAAAATATAGAGAATTGTGGTAGTGGTGTATGGCTCAAGAAAAATTAGACTTGATGATGAAGAAAAATGAGATGAGTCTAGTAGAAAGGTAATTATAGTGTGAACAGATACAATGTGGCGTCACCTACAACCAATGCAAAAAAATGTCATCTAGGATATTCACTTAGTGAGTGTAGTAGAGAGGCAAGGTGGAGAAGCAAAGAAGAAGAGAGGGATGTTGATCAAGAATTAATAGTAGAGAGAGGAAATTCTCTAGTAGCTTCACAGAATAGAGGATGTTCTAAACTGTAGAGGGCAGAGCAAAGAGGAAGAAAAGAATGAGTAGTTGTAGAACAAGTCTATAACATAGAATTGGATTCAGTTGAATCATTTTGTAAATAGGAAACGTAGCTCCATAATATCCATTATAAATTTGATTAGTTGGTTCCATTAGAAAGTTGAGTTGGTGCTTGGTTAGGGAGTAGGTGCTTCCTTAGAGTTGGTGCTCTTAAATCATGGGATTGGTGCCTCCTAGGGTTGGTTCCCTTAAACATTATAAATAGTGAGGTTCTTATTGTGAGGTTGGATTAGGATAGTAGATCCTAGCAACTATTTTCACTATTGTTTTTCTCATATTGAGTTTTCTATGTATATTTGGTGTTATGTCTACTCGTGTGAGTGTGAATCTCTGCATGATCTTCTAATTTTCATTAAAAGTGTTAGAGGATAAGTTTTAATTAATTTAATAATTCACCCCCCCTCTTAGTAGATATTTGTGTTCTAACAATTAGAATCAAATCACTGGTTCCTTTGAAAAAGCTTAATCAACTTAGGTAGATCTTGGACAATGAACACAAATGGCTAGCAAGAAGGTTCTTCCTCAAAAAATCACCTCTCTTTAATGGATCAAACTATGCTTTCTGGAGTATAAGGATGGAAGCCTATCTTTCATGCTTAAAATTTGATGTATGGATGTCTATTGTAAATGCTTATGTTATTCTTGCTAAACCTCCCATTGATTAGGTTGATGAGCAAGTGTTTGAATCAAACGTAAAAACTAATAATGCACTTCTTTGTGGATTGGAAAATTTAGATTTTGTCAAAGTCATGCACTATCAAACATCCCATGAGATCTGGGGGAAATTGAAGAGCATCTATGAAGGTGATGATAAGGTAAAATAGGCCAAGCTACAAACCTACAAGGGTAATTTTGAAAGTCTTAAGATGAATGATGAAGATAAAATTGCATACTATCTCCTCATGGTAGATGAAATAGTCAATGCAACCAAAGGCCTTGGAGAAGAGATGAAAGAATCTATCATTTTCAAAAAGGTCCTAAGATCTCTATCATCCAAGTATGACTCTAAAATCTCTACAATAGAGGAATCAAGAGATCTATATAAGCTTATTGTTGATGAGTTTCATTGTACCTTCACTACTATGAGATGAGAATGAGAGATGTAAATACCTCCAAGAGAGAATGTGCATTCAAAGCATCCAAAAAGGAAAAGGAAGAAGCATCTACATCTAAATCTAAGAAGACTAATGAAGAAGAAGATAAATTTTTCAAAAGATTAAGAAGAGGCTCTAGAAATTACAAAGGTAAGTTACCCTTTAAATGCTTTAATTGTGGTAAGATAAGATATTTTTCTTCTAAATGCCCTTATAGTGAAAAAAGGATAACACTGAACAAGAAGAGGATTGTTAAAAGAAGAAACCCTACTTCTCTAAGAAGAACTTCTTTAAAAATAAGAAGATCTATACATAAAAGAAAAAAGTGATTTGTCTGATGTTAGTGATAGCTCAAATGATGACCATGATTGTTCCTTTGTGGTTGAGGGAGATGAATCCTCATTCATATCATTAGGATGAGCTTTTGAGGATCAAGAAAAAGATGAAGTTGAAGATTTTGAAGAAGAAGAGGAAGGAGAAGTGGATCTAGAGGGTGAACTCATCTATGATCTAGATGAAATTGAAAGGTTGAGAAAGGAGAAAACCAAGCAAAAGAAGCATGCACAAAGAGAAATTGAAAATCTATCCAAAAGGCTTAAAGAATCTAATCAGATGATAGTTATCCTAAAGACACGGGTTTAAGAGACTAAAAGAATAGAATATGTAGTCAAATATGAACTACAATCTAAATCTAAAGAATGCATGAAGTTATAAGTAGAAATAATGGCTTTGAGAAAAGAAATGGAGAAATCTAGAGAAAAAATAGACAAAGGTTTGAAGCTGAAAGGAGGTTTTGAAATTCTTGAGGAGTTGATTAACTCTCAAAAGCCACCAAAATAAAAATTTGGTCTTAGTTTTGAAAAAGGAAAATTTCCCATAACCAATACATCTACAAATTATATGATAACTTCATAGAAAAATAAAAGTCTAGAAAAAAGGAGGAGAGAGTTTGCACTAAAGATTCTAAGAATAATGCCTCTAGAGATGTAAATATGGACACATGCTCTACTAATGTGAAGGAAGCTAAAGGAGAAAAAAATCCTACAAAAGATAAAAAGAATAATAAGTCAATCTCTGGAAACTCAAGGAAGATGTAGAACACAAAGGGAGTTGATACAGAAGGTTTCATAAGGGTGAGATACTTGAAGAAGAAAAATTCAAGAAGACCTACTATGAGAAGCATGGCATTAAAAGGAAATACTCTATAGCAAGGACTCCATAGTTGAATGGATTTAGTGAAACAAAGAATAGGATAGTCAAAGAGATGGCTAGAACAATGCTAAATGAGGCAAAATTACCTGATGTGTACTGGAGCAAAGCAGTACATATAGCAGTATACACCTTGAATAGAGTTTGATTGAAGGTAAACTGTGAGAAAAGCTACTATGAACTATGGTATGGTAGACCTACATCTATTAAAAACTTCAGAGTGTTTGGCAACAAATGCTACATCAAGAGATAAGATAACTTGGGAAGATTTGACTCAAGATGTGATGAAGGAATATTTCTTGGATATTCCACCCAAAGAAAAGCCTACAAATGCTACAACAAAAGGCTACAAAGAATTGTAGAGAGTATCAATGTCAAGGTTGATGAAGACTTGAAACATGTTAAATCTTACAGAGATATCTATGAAAATGAATCACATTTTGAAGAGGAAGTCACTAATGAAGAGCCTAAGGAAGTAAACGAAAAGGAACCTACAAGATATGTTCAAAAGAATCATCCTATAGAGAAAATTATTGGTGATATAGATGAAGGATTTCATACAAGGAGAAGAGTTGCAAAGAACAAAGAACAAGTATTTTTTTTCTCACATGTCTCAAATAGATCCTAAGAGCTATGTTGAAGCTAGAAATGGCGAGAATTGGTTGAAAGCCATGGAAGAACTAAGCCAAATTGAAAAGAACAAATCTTGGGAATTAGTTCCAAGACCTCCAAATAAGAATGTAGTAAGTACAAAGTGGGTCTTCAAAAGCAAGCTCAATGAGGATGGAGTTGTTGTAAGGGATAAGGCTAGATTCATGTACAAATAATATGCACAAGTTGAAGGTATAGATTTTGGAGAAACATTTGCTCTAGTTGCTAGATTAGAAGCCATAAAATTTTTTTTGGCATTCTCTGTTTATAAGAAATTCAAATTCTATCAAATGGATGTCAAGTCTAGTTTCTTAAATGAGAACCTAGAAGAGGAATTCTACACAAAACAATGTGAAGGTTTTCAGTTGTCGAAAGAAGATTATGTTTGTAGACTAAAGAAAGTACTATACGGTCTAAAACAGACACCTAGATCATGGTATTCAAGACTAGACTAGTACCTGCAACTGTTGAACATCCAGAATACTAAGAGAGTGGGTGAATCAGTATTCCATAAAACCATTCACATAAAATCCATCAAATCATTACCACAATTATAACTAAATCAGCAAGAGAGAACATAGAAACAAATCAATGCAACCACACACATGAACACTAGGATTTTTGGTGGAAAACCCAAAAAGGGAAAAACCATGGTGAGGTTTAACTCACAATATATTATATCTGGATACAAGACATTATAGGGATCACTGCTAGGACTCACTGTCCTTGAAAAAGGCTTACTACCTAAATACAAAATATGGCTAACTGGGCTCACTGCCAAAAGGTTTGAAATGATAGAATACACCTTCAATGTGTAGGATTTGATTCCAATGAAGCTTAGAATATGAAGTATTGCCTCACACAGTAGTCACTAAAAAAATCTGCTATGATCCCCAACTGATAAAAAAATTTAGGCTTGAATCCTCTTTCACATTTCTTCCATACTCGCACTCCCACTCACTTCACACACCTTTCTCTCTTCAAGGAACCTTATATATATACAAGTATGTCTTAATCATCAATTAGGTCGGCCTAATTAGATGAAAGAAAAATATTCAAAACACTCTTTTTGGCACCATATATGATTTAAAACATTTTATCCATGTAGTGCATTATACCAAGTCGACTAGCATCCATAAAGCATAACTAGTCTTCATAGTGAATTGCATATGTTAGGTCAACCAAGAATAGAACTTAATTCATAGAATCTCCAAAACAACATACAATCCTCAAAGAAAACACCTTTCGGATCTGAGACCACATCAAATTCTCATCATACTATCATCAAAGAGACTACCATTAAAACCGCAACGTTAAAATGTTCTCCTTAAGAAAATGTGGAGTCTCCCACACTAATATGTTAAGCAAGAAACAACAGTAGAATACAGAGTTAAACTCTGTCAGAGATAACTTTCTGCTCACAACCCAAAAATTCTCAAGATCCAAGATATATCTATCTAAATGAGACATGATAACATGGTTAAGAGATTAGAGTCATATCTATTCTTGCAGTGAATTATGGACTCAAATACCAACACACTAACTCATCACAAAAGAACATTACCAACAGAGAACAACTTCTGGTAAACCAAGTAATCTTCCCATATAGTTGTCACCATGTTGACATCAATGACAACATAGAAAAAACCAAAAAAAACCATGCACACATCATACTCATGTTGCAAGGCTCCATATTTCCAACAATATCCCCCTTTGGCATTGATGGCAACATGCATGTCAAAAACATTTTTTAATATATGGAAAAATTAAATACTCCCCCAAGCAAAACTGTTCTTCTCAAAAAAAAAAAAAAATCCAACCTCTATCTCTCCCCCTTTGACATCAATGGCAAAGGATGGGGTCCAATATATATGTATATATGCATCAAAATATAACCAAAAATATATGAACACAAAAATTGAATCAATCTAAAGAAGAAGAACCTTTGAGACTCTTTGGGATGACCTTCCATGACACTTTTCCTTCTTCCTATAATCCTTTTGCACTTACAAGAGTCTTGTGAAATAGTTTAAGCTTAGTTAAGAACTCTATACCATCTGCTAAAGTATTGGGATTAAGATTTATCTCTGATAATTCACCAATACTGTCAAGAGCACTAGAAACAGGAACATGTCTAAGTTTAATTATGTCTCTGAGTGCCACAAAATTTTGGTCCTGTAGAGAAAAGAATTTATCCTAAAGCTACACAATGTAGGAGCACCTCTTATTGTCTCTATATTTTTCCAATTTGTATGTATCTACTTGAGTGGCCATCTGGGTTTCACCACTCCTTACCTCATCTCTTATGTTTAGTGTACTGCCAGGCCAATTTAGGCAAGAAGAAAGTAGTTCATGTGCCTCTTCCTCACAAAATTGTACACTCTCCAACTCCTTCATCACTAGACTATGTGCATTTGCATATTTTTCCTTGATATCTTCCAGATTTTGTTTAGTAGACCTGATTCCAGTATTCATTTACAGTCTAGAGATGTAGACCTTAAAATAATTAATTAAATTTCTTAGATTCTCCACAATAGAAATAGATGAATCAAAATTAGCACCAGGAATAACTTTCTACAATTCTTCCAGAGCTCCTTGACAATTTACTCTTTCATGCTCATGTTGAGCTCTCTTAGAATCACTTCCTTCTTCACCTTCTTGTTTGATAACACTCTTTCTTTTATTTCTTGTTCCAGTTGCACTACCGGAGGTACCTTCCACATTAGGATTCTTAGGGATTTCCAAAAGAATTTTTGCATAATAATCAATTTCACCCTCTGACACTTCATAATCTAATTCAGATATCCATACCAACCTCAATTCAACTGCTTCCATGTGACATAAATCTATAGACACTAAGAAATTGATACTTTTGGAGTGCCTTTCAGTAACACTTGTTGGAATCCTTGGCCTTCTATTCATTCTCATCTAAAAAGTTCCAAAGAATGCAGCAAGAGAAGTCTCTTGTGCATTCAAATTGTCAATATTTATCATGAAGTTCTTGATTTGATGGGCAATAGGCTTTGTATTTGACCATCCTATTCTTCCTATTACCAATAACTCTTTCAAAAAGTAAAAGATTAAGCAGAAAACTAAATTTCCATATTGGAAAGTATTCTTCACACTCTTCTTGATTTCCTTTAAATTCTTTAAAAGATGTATCTGAAGTAATTCACATAGGTCATAATCCATACCTCTTTTAACCATATCAATAGAAATATGTACAGTAGTAGCAGACACTATGAGGTCACTGCTAGGGATACAAACTTTATGACCAATGACCATTGTTGCATACCTAATAACCAGATCCACAATTGATCTCAAATCAATCTCTTTCCCTTCAAGAGCCACATCGGTTACCTCAATTATATCTTGCTCATTTACAGCCTTCCATTTGGGAACTGGTCTAGAGGAACACAAACCAATTACATCTTTGATTGCATCTCTGGTAATCAAATGTGCATCATCAATTTACAAAGATTCATTATAAATTCTACTCAAAAATATTTGAATATGCTTCTTGTTGAACTCAAATAAAGGGGCTTTTCACCACACATCCAACTTCTTCTCAACTAACACTTTGTAGGCATCATGATTCTCTTCCAATTCATTCTTCCATAGAATGCTCAACTGGACTGGTGACATTTCCTCTATCTTACTATAAACAAATGCATAGATGTCTTCAGTGGGAAAAACCCTAGGAGGGATGCAAGTGAATGCACCAACAAACTCTTCTGACGGATTTTTCAAATATTTCCTCAAATTAACTTGCACTCTATCCACACTATTCACAATCTTTGAATTATCCATAGTAATAAAAATGAAAGATTGTGCAAATAGGAATACCTCTATAAATGCCAACAAGAAATGGATAGGTATCCAGCTTCCGAAGCACACTTCAAATCCACTTGATTTCTCCTTCAAACCCTGAAACTCTAAATTGCTCTCTAAATTTCCTTTGCAGGCTTCTCCAAAAATACATAAGCCTCTTGAGATGTCTAAATTTATTTCTTTCATTCTAAATTATTTTTCAATAAATGCTTCAAATTTCAAGTAGATTGCCTCAAAAATTGTGTGCCCCTTCATTCTTTCAAATTCTATAAACTTCATTCTTCACACATGCAACTGATAAATTCCTTAAATTTGCTACCATATTAAATTCATTTCTTCCATGATGTGACATAAGTATCGATGAGGGGGTTTATTAAATTTTCTGATAATTGCTCCCCCTTAGCCAATGCTAGACTCAAAAATTGACAAGCATATCTACACCAGAGGTCAACATAGATAAGACTGATGATTTTGATTCAACTTTCTTGAATTCTCCTTCCATTTCTCTAGATCCTTTTCATCTCTTTTATTGCTTCTTCCAGATCAGTGATATGATCATGCTTGTTTGTCAGATAATTATTTCTTCTTCTTCTGCAGTTATTGACAGGTTGTTCTGGATTGTTGCACTTACAGAAAGTAGCATTCTTCCTTCCATTCTTTCTTTTATTCAATTTATTCTCACATAGACTAGCCTTACGTCCAAACTTCTTGTACTTAAAACATTTTCCAGAGAATGATAAAGTATCATTAATTTTAATTTTGCAATCCTTTTCCTTATGACCAAATTTCTTGCAGGAATGACAAATACCATTGAAAGATAAATACCTTTTAGCAACAGGTTGTTTGACAGGAGTTCATTTTAGAATTGCTTCCTAGATTCTTGATCCGTCCATCTTTGCACTGAATTTTCTTGTTAGTAGATTTCTTTGCTTTAGAACTTTGACCTTCCTCAAACCCTAAACCACTTTTATCCATTGTCGATCTCTGAGAGATAATCAACTCATCAAGCATTGCAGAGCTTGCCTTAAATTTTTCTTCAAAACATCTTGCCTTTTCCAAATCAAATCTCAATATTTTTGCTTCTTGCTCAAGCTTAGTGCATTCATCCTTCTTCCTTTGAATTTTGAAATTTCCTAACATTCTTCAGTTCTTTTCTTTTCATCCAATTGTTGTAGCAAGTCGAAGACAATTTCATCTGCTTTAACCAATAGATCACATGCTTCAACACATTTGCTTTGTAGTTTTTCAACATACACACTTTCTTTCATCAACTTGTCCTTCAAATCTTCTATTTATTCTAAACATTCAGCAAAGATAACTTCTAGAGAATAACAATTCTTATACTCAAATTTTGGGACCTTCCTCAAGTTGTTAGGCTCCTTCTGAGGAACCAAGATCTGATACCAATTGTTGAATAGCTAGAATACTGAGAGGGGGGGTGAATCAATATTCCATAAAATCCATCTAATCATTACCACAATTCTAACTAAATAAGCAAGAGAGAACATAGAAACAAATCAATGCAACCACACACATGGACACTAGGATTTTTACATGGAAAACCCAAAAAGGGAAAAACCATAGTGAGGGTTGACTCACAATATATTATATCTAGATACAAGATATTACAAGGCTCACTGCCAAGACTCATTGTCCTTGAAAAAGACTCACTTCCTGAATACAAAAGATGGCTAACTGCCAAGATACAAAGATTGTGGCTCACTGCCAAAAGGTTTGAATTGATAGAATACACCTTTAATGTGCAGGATTTAGTTCCAATGAAGCTTAGAATATGAAGTACTACCTCACATAGCAGACGCTCATCAAATCTGCACTAATCCCCAACTAATAAAACATTTAGGGGTAAGTGCAAGAAGTTAGGTCCACATTCAGGGGAAGTGTGATTTTTCAGCTTTAAAACAAATACCCATTCATTTTTTAAAATAAATAACTATTTTGAAGTGGGTACTTGTTTCAAAAGGTTTAAAACTCACAAGGTATATTTTTAATTTGGATTTAGGCTCAGAAAAAGGTATGGTAACCCAACACTTAGGCCTAAACCTACAAGTACAAGGTCATGGAAATTTCAAGAGAAAAAACTTTGAAAATATAGCTAATGAGGTTTTTAACAAAATTGTTTTATAAAATTAAAACCCATTATACATGACAGTGTCTAGTTTTCAAATATGTAATTTTTTTGTAATTTTATTATTTTTTTCTATTTTTTAATTAATTTATGAGGAAACAAATCCATAAACTCAAAATGTTAGGCTTTTGTATTTTCTTAATAACTTTTAATTTGTTAATTTTCTTGTTAAAAAAATTATATGACATCAATCTATAAACAATTCTTTACACAATGAAAAAGAAGAAAATTCAAAAAATGATAAAGTTTAGGTCAAGTTATGTGTCCCTATACAAGGGTTTTAAAAACCAGAAATTAGGGCTAATAAAAAATTAATAAATAAAAAAATATTACAAAAAAAATTATAAAAAAATATTTGCATCAATCTCCATTATAATATACATCTTTCCCTAAAAGGAATTAGAAAATTAGTTTTATTTATGTCAAATTACGCTATCCATACACATGCATGGTATGGTCCTAAAAAAGTGACTTTAAAAAAGTGGTTTTTATGCATGCACATAAAAAATTATTTTTTATCATCTGGGTATTAGAATAAATTACATATTTGAAAACTATAGTCAAAATACTAAATTTCATATTACTGAATTTGTTTAAGATTCAATGTGTAAGTGCTTCAAATTTTAAGTCCAACTATGAAAATTTCTAAAAATTAGGAAAAACATTTCCACTTTTTGAACATTTTTTGGACCCAACTTCTTGCACCTACCCTAGGCTCAGATCCTCTTTCACCTTTCTTCCATACTCGCACTCGCACTCACTTCACACACCTTTCTCTCTTTAAGGAACCTTATATATACAAGTTTTTCTTAATCATCAATTAGGTCAGCCTAATTAGATGAAGACAAAATAATCAAAACACTCTTGTCAGCACCATATATGATTTAAAAGATTTTATCCATGTAGTGCATTATACCAAGTCGACTGACATCCATAGAGCATAACTAGTCTTCATAATGAATTGCATACATTACGTCATCTAAGACTAGAACTTAATTCATAGAATCTCCAAACCATCATACAATCCTCAAAGCAAACACATTCTAGATCTAAGACCACATCAAATTCTCGTCATACTATCATCAAAGAGACTACCATTAAAACCGCAGCATTAAAATGTTCTCCTTAAGAAAATGAAGATTCTCCCACATAGATATGCTAAGCAAGGAACAATCGTAGAATACAGAGTTGAACTCTGTCAAACATAACTTTTTGCTCACAACCCAAAACTTCTCAAGATCCAGGATATAGTTCTCTAAATGAGACATGATAACATGGTTAAGAGATTAGAGTCATATCTATTCTTGCGGTGAATTTTGGACTCAAATACCAACACACTGGCTCATCACAAAAGAACATTGGCGGCAGAGAACAGCTTCTAATAATCGAAATAATATTCCCATATAGTTTTCACCATGTTGACATCAATGACAACATAAAAACAACCAAAAAAAACCATCCACACATCATGCTCAAGTTGCAAGGCTCCATATTTCCAAAAATAACAAGGATTTAATAAAGGTTGTGCAAATAGCAATCTGTACTTCAAATTAGAAGGTGAGCATATGATGATTGTTGTTGTTTATATGGAAAACATCATTTTTGGTGGTAGCAATGGCAACGTGTAAGGATTTTGCTACTCAAATTCAAGATGAATTTGAGATGTCTATGCTTGGAGAACTTTCTTTATTCCTTGGTCTATATATTACAAACTAATGAAGGGATATTCATATCTCAAACCAAGTATGCTAAGGATATGCTCAAGAAGTTTGGAATGGAAGATAGCAAACTAGTAGGTACCCCATGATAACTAGATGTAAGTTGTGCAAGTCAAATGAATCCCCTAATGTAAATCAAACCATATATAGATCAAAGATAGGTAGCTTTCTATACCTAACTGCATCAAAACCTGATATCATGCAAGTAGTGTGCATGGTTACAAGATTCCAAGTTGCTCTTAAAGATTCACATGTCAATGCAGTGAAAAGAAGCTTTAGATATATCAAGAGTACAATTTACTATGGACTATGGTATCCTAAAGGTGAATATTTCAGTTTGATAGAATATACAAATTTTGATTGGGAAGGAAGTGTGGATGATAGAAGAAGTACTAGTGGTGGTGTGTTCTTCCTTGGAAACAAACTTGTTTCATGGCTAAGCAAAAAGAAAGAGTCAATTACTCTATCTACAGCTGAAGCAGAATATGTTGCAATAGTGGATTGTTGCACTCAATTATTGTGGATGAAGCAAAAACTTAAAGACGTCAAGGTAGACCAAAAATCACCTATCTCTATTCCTTGCGATAATTCAAGTGCTATCTACATATCAAAGAATCTAGTGATGCATTCTAGAACTAAGCATATATCAATCAAATATCACTTCTTAAGTGAAAATTTTGCAGACCAAGAAGTCACAATGGAACCTGTGCCAACTCATAATCACATTGTAGAAATATTCACCAAAACTCTTCTCAAAGAGCAATTTGAGTATTTGAGAATGAAATTGGAAATGGTTGCTCTTACCTCACATCACTAGATCTTAATGATAGTGTTGAAATGATGGATGCACAATGTCCCTGAATCTACAACCTTCAAGAGGACCTCCAAGAAGAAATTCAACCACACAAAAAGTGTTGCAACTAAGGGCATGCAAATAGAGATTTCTATTGATCTAGAATATTAGATGATTACAAATGTACAAATGCCTTGAATATATAGGCATGAGAGAGATGCAAGATGCAATATGATGTTTCCATGTGTCATAATCTAACAACATGTGACAACATGTGAACCCTACCTAGGAAATGATAAAATATTGAGATAAGTTCTAGAAGGACAACTCATCTTCTAGAAGGAATCTTAT
>VDFB02345767.1:0-51793 GCA_007258455.2 Sequoia sempervirens | reverse complement strand
GAAATGACATAACAACCTAGGGAGACTCAAACAAGTGATCAACAAGTGTACATCCCTCCTACGGCTCCTACATGGCTTAAATTATATTTGGAAAAGAGGAAAAAAGTAATAGTCCAACCCATTAGTTATAAATATATGGTTGTTGAGGTGAAGAAAAAGCCTAGTACTCTTCACACTACAAAGGTCAATGAACTAGGAGAGATGATAATAGAGATTGCTACTCCAATGGTGGACAAATATGATAGGGAGTTGCAATAATTAGATTATCAGCTATCCACAGTCAATCTAGGGAAGAAAAATAGATGGGAAAAAATGTCATCCCTAGACCTAGTAGTGGACTCAATTAAGGCCAAAATGAATAAGCAGAGTAACTATGAGCTTAAGGCTCAGATTTAGAAAATGAAAGTGTTCCTTAAAGGGTTGGTCTCCCTAGTTCCTAAACAACCTACTTCATTAGAGGCATTTGTTCTAATGAGTAGGAAGGAAGTTGATGAAATGAATGAGATGAAAATAAAATCTCAAATTTTTGACAATGATTGAGAAATTGAAAAAGAAAATGGAAGAACTACTAGTTTATGGGTACCAATAGTATGAAAAGGCTTATACCTTAGAGAATCAGTTGCATAAATATATATAACAATTTGAGAAATAAGGATGAGAATGTTGAACACCTGGAATACTAAGAGGGGAGGGGTGAATTAATATTCCATTAAACCATTCACATAAAATCCATCCAAACAATATCATTGATCTAAGAGAAAACATGGAATCAAGACAATGCATCAACACACATGAACACTAGTATTTTTACGTTAAAAACCCAAAATGGGAAAAACCAAGGTGAGGGTTAGCTTACAATATAATATATATGGATATAGAATATTACAATGGCTCATTGCCAAGACACTATCCTTAAAGGATCATAGCTTGAAGTGATTTATAGAATAGAGAATGGATCATTGCCAAATGATGAACTGATATAGAATACACCTTCCTTGTGCTCGAGTTCAGTTCCGGTGAAGAAAAATACATGAGTAACACATCTATCTACTCATCTATACAATTTCACACGTATACATCACACACACACACACACACACTCTTCTCTTCCTTCATGTATTTCTTGCATTTTCTTTGCTCACTTCCTTTATCCAAAAGTGTCTTACATACATACATATATATCCATGTTCACTAATTAGGTCAGCTTAATTAGATAAACCCTATTTCAAATAAAAAACCAACTCTGTCTACTTATCCTCAAAAATTATTCATGATTGCATATATTTAGTTGACATGGACCTAATATAGATCCCTTTAACATTTGTAGCACATATTAAAACTTCTCAATATTAATAAATAATTAGGTCGACCATAGTTAGATCAAAACTCCAAGTATATATGCAATCCATCAAACGTGTAACACAAAAACTTGTTAATAGATTGAATTCTCCTTTAGATGAAATCGAACTACTTATCTTCAACACTGCATGGCATGATAATCAAATATGAGAGAATGTAGAGTCTCCCACATTAGTGTACAATATAGAAACTTATTGCAGTCTTCATAGTAGAATACTGTCATTTGTATCGTCCAAATTCCTTCATATATCATTATGAAAATCTGATGTAAAATGCATCTTGTGGTCTCAATTCTATGTAAAAATTCTTGTAGTCATATCTTTTTCTAAGATAGAATCTGGACCAAATAATTGACATATAGAGTTAGTGTATAAACATGACACTGTTACCCAAGCTACGGGTAACTATACATTCCCAACCATACAACCTTGTCAACTAAAACTTGTGAGTGAATACAACTAATGACAAGATAGAACATTTTATCAACTTCTAAGTAAATCTCACAAAATAAGATAATCCAAATCAAAATACCAGAGCAATAGACTTCCATTGCTGGAGTAGTTGAATACTGAGAAACATCAAAATTCCATTGTGGCAATTATCTAAATTCCACTATCTATTGACATCAATGACAATCTCTCAATTTCCAAACAATATCTCCCTTTGTCATTGATGGCAACAGATGATGTGAAAACCATTTAGAATACCATCAAAATACCTCTTTCTAATTTTTCAATTTTCTCTCCAAAAATTTTCACAAAACTTTTCACTTTTCAATTTTCACATACTTTCTCTCTATTTCCACATGATACCTCTCTCTCCCCCTTTAGCATCAATAGCAAAGGAAAAAAAATTAATGCTTTAACAGTTCCTTTTGCATACCTAAATACTCCACCTGAGGAGTACATCCAAAACAACATATGTGATTAATCAACCAGAGGTTGTAGTCCCTTGAAGCTTGCTGAAAATACCTAGCCATGAGGATCTGCCTTCATTCCAAAGCATTTTTTCCTCTGACAGAGCTCTACAAAGATAGTTGAGGTAAATTAAAATGTCTTTTCCTTCAACCACAGTTCTAGGAGTACCATTAGATTTCAGAGTTTTGTAAGCCAAAGAGAGAATATAATAGATAGGTGTACACTTAATCTTGATTAGATCTCTAAGCTTTCCATAATGTTCAATCATCTATCCTTTCTCTTTATGTGATACAAGGTATTCTTCATGAAATTTTGTCAAGTTGTACCATCTGATCATCCAAATCAAGAGAAAGATTAAATGTGATATATGCAAACTTGATCTGGGATACAATTGTGTCTTCAACATCATTGAATCTTTGAATTTCATTAGGACAAGTCCAATAGAATGTGAATAAAATATTTACCTCTTTCTCACACTCTTGAAATTCCTTGAGTTTTTCAAGGACCATGCTATGAGTAGACTTGCACTTCTCTACAATTTCCAACAATCCTTTATCTTCCCAAGAGACCATGTCACTTAGTGCTTTACTCTTTAATTCATTGAATCTATCAGTTAATGCACTTGTGCTTTCCTTGTGGATTGTGAAGAAGTAGTGATTGTACTAGGAGCTACCTGAAGATGTGTCCTTCTATCTAGTTACTTAAGTATTCTTGGAGTAGGTTCAACCTGAGCAACTAATGCATGAACCTATGTGACTTTTATATTTTATTTTATGGCAGACATTGATTTACGGGAGACTAACTCAGACTCTTCATGAGCTCTAGCTACTTCAGTGTAAGTTCCAAACCTAGGTCTGTTGGGGTCTTGGGGGTTGTTAATCAACAATTCAATGCAACTAGTAGCATAGTCCTTCTCAATCTCATATCCTAACTCAAGAATCCATGAGTTTCTTGGTTCAACTGCCTTGATGATGCAACTAGTAGTGGCTACAATTTTTTTTTATCTCATTCTTATATTTTGTAACCAATTCTCTTGGAACTCTCCTCCTATTCATTTTCCTCTAAAAATTTCCAAAGAATACAACAAGGGAATCTCCTTATGCATCCAAATCCCTAATGTTTCTCATTAGTTCCTTGATCTAATGAGTGACACCTAATCCAAGAATCTCTTTCATAAAATAGAAGATTAGACAAAATAAATGTACCATATCTAAATGTACATTTCTTCTTCTTGATATCTCTCAGATTCTCCAATAATTGTTGTTGGAGCAGCTCAAAAAGGTCATATTCTATTATGTTCTCTACCATATCCAATGCAAGATCAATTGCAATGGTGGAGACATCGTTTCCACCAAAAATTAGTTGTGAAATAACTAGACTTGCATACTGAACTATCGGGTTAGTGATTATAGCACATGTGTTCTTTATTAAACCCTTTTCTTTATCAAAATTACATTTAGGAGTCGGTCTAGAGGATGATAAGCTATTAATATCTTTGATTACTTCTTTGGATATCATATATGAATTGTCAAGGCATACATATTCACCATGAAATTTTCTAAGAGCCAATCTGATACAACTTTCTTCATTACTAAAGTCTAGAAAATGATTCAATACAACCGATTTCATTTATGTGAGTATGTTGTATTCTAGTTTCAAGGTAAGATCATTTCTAGTTAATTATTCAACCCACAATATGGGATCTTTTCCATAGGTAGACTCTTCCAATTTTCTATGAACATATATCCCAATATCTTCAATTGGTATAACACCAAGAGGGTTATCTGAAAAAGCACCCAAAGGATCAGGTTCTAAAGTTTTAGTAGGGTATATTCTAAGTTGTGGTTCTGGTCTTGTTGAATTGTCTATGATTCAAGGTATATCCATCTCATTCAACAAAATTCAACAAGTAATTTAGATGAAATAGTGTATAGCAATAGTGACTTACCTCTTTCTTTCCCACCAAAACCAAATTCTAAATTTTTGATGTATGGAATTGTGCTGTACTTTCAAGCTTCCTCTGAATGCTTCTCCTCTTTCACAAATTATTTTCATCGAATGTGTTTTCCTTAACATATATGAATTTTTTTCTTTCATCCCAAATTATTGTACAATAAATGCTTCAAATCGCAAGTAGATGACCTTGAAATTAGTGTATGCTTCCACCCTTTCAAACTCTATGGAATTCATTCTTCACACATGTGTGTCTAAAAATTCCTTTCGCATGAAATCATGAATTCATAACCTTAATAAATGTGTTTATGTCATGATATGACATCATATAGCGAAAAAGGGGTTATTAAATTTTCTTATTATTGCTCCCCCTTAGCCACTTCCTAGATTATTTTTTTATGGGAGTATCTGTACCAGAGGACGACACAAGTGAAATCAATGTTTCTAATTCTTCTTTAATTTCAAATTCTCCTTCCTTTCTCTAGATCCTTTCTATTTCCTTTTTAACTTATGCCAGATCAATCTTAATGACTGGTTCATCTCTTTTTATCAAATTGTTACTTCTCATATTGTTTCTTCTATAGTGTCTAGAAAAGTGTCCTGGATTGCTGCAATTATAACAAACAACATTCTTCCATCTAGATTGTCCTTTATTTAATCTATATTTGCACTAGTTAGATTTATGTCCAAATAAATTATAGTGATAATAGTAGCCATTGAATGGATAAATCATCTTTTTCAACTTTTGATTTTTGCATTCTTTAGATTTGTGTTCAATCTTCTTGCATTCAAAACATTGACTGGCGAATGATAAAGCATTTTGTTTCATTTTATTTTCACAATCATTTTCCCTATGTCCATCCTTATTGTAATAATAATAGACACCATTACAAGATAAGTACCTTTGAGGATTAGGTTGTCTAATAGAAATTCTTCCAATATCTCTTCTTAGATTCTTAAATTTTCCAACATTACTTTGAGTCTTCATGTCAGGAGATTGATTCACCTTTGAACTTTGTCCTTCTTCAAATCCCAAACCATGTTTGTACTTAGAGGGTAACTTTCCTACAATTAGTTCATCCAACATTGTAGAACTTGTAACAAATTTATCCTCATTTCTTTTTGCCTTTTCCAGATCTGATTTCAAAATTACCACTTCTTGCTCAATATTTTTCATATTCATCCATCTTCCTTTGAATTTCAGCTTTCTGATAGACTTCAATTTTTCTCTTCTCTTCCAGATGTTCTTTTAGTCTGGTGATGTCCTCATCTACTTTCTTTAATTGATCACTCACTTCTCCATATTTTTCCTTTAGATTCTTAATGTACTCATTTGCTTCCTTTAGCCTATCCTTCAAATCTTCATTTTCTTTTGTATGTTCAACAGATATCTCTTCTAGAGGAATAAGAAATTTTTTGCCTTCCATATATTTGAATTTCAGGACCTTCCCCAAGCTATAAGACTTGTTTAGAGGAACCAAGCTCTGATACCAATTTTTGAACACCTGAAATACTGAGAGGGTGGGGTGAATCAATATTCCATTAAACCATTCACATAAAATCCATTCAAACAATATCATTGATCTAAGAGAAAACATGGAATCAAGACAATGCATCAACACACATGAACACCAATAATTTTACATGGAAAACCAGAAATTGGAAAAACCATGATGAGGGTTAGCTCACAATATAATATATCCAAATATAGAATACTACAATGGCTCACTGCCAAGACACACTGTCCTTCAAGGCTCACATTGTGAAGTGATTTACGGAATAGAGAATGGCTCACTGCCAAGTGATGAACTGATATGGAATGTACCTTCCTTGTGTTGGAGTACAGTTGTGGTGAAGCACAATACATGAATAACACATCTATATGCTCATCTATATAATTTCACACATATACATCACACCCACACTTTCTTCTCTTCCTTTGTGTATCTCTCACCTTTTCTTTTCTCACTTCCTCTATCCAAAATTGTCTTATGTATATACATATATATCCATTTTCACTTATTAGGTTAGCCTAATTAGAAAAGCCCTATTTCAAATAAAAAACCAACTATGACAACATTATCCTCAAAACAAATTCATCTTTGCATATATTTAGTTAGTGCGGACCTAAGATAGATCCCTTTATCATTCGTAGCACATATTAAAACTTTTCAACATTAATACATAATTAGGTTGACTAGAGTTAGATCAAAACTCCAAGCATATATGAAATCCATCAAATGTGTAACACAAAAACTTTTTAACACATTGAATTCTCCTTTAGATGACATCAAACTACTTATCTTCAACACCGCACAACATGGTAATCAAATATGAGAGAATGCGGAGTCTCCCACATTAGCATACAATATAGAAACTTACTATAGTCTTCAAAGAAAAATACTATCATTCATATATTCCAAATTCCTTCATATATTATTATGAAACTCCAATGTAGAATGCATCTTGCAGTCTCAAATCTATGTACAAAGTCTTGTAGTGATATCTTTTTCTAAGATAGAATCCAGACCAAAAAATTGGCATATAAAGTCAGTGTATAAATATGACATTGTTACCCAAGATACTGGTAACTAAACCTTCCCAACCATACAACCTTGTCAACTGAAACTTTGTCAGTGAATGAAATTGATGACAAGATAGAACATTTTATCAACTTCTGAGTAAATCTCACAAAATAAGATAATCTAGATCAAAATACCAAAGTAACAACCTTCCATCGGAGCAGTTGAATACTAACAAACAACAAAATTCCATTGTGGCAATTATCCAAATTCCACTCTTTGTTGACATCAATGACAACATCTCAATTTCTAATAGAGAAATACCAGTTGGAATTGAAATACCTTGGGGATTTGAATACAATGGGAGAAGAAGAATTGAAAAATATTGCTAGCATGTGTGATGAAGATATTATTTTCATAAGTAAAAGAATAAACATTGTATCCTTCAAAATGGTTCTCATAGATGAGGATATTATTTTCATAAGTAAAATAACGAACATAATATCCTTCCAAATGGAACTCATAACTAAGCACAGATTAAATATATTAAAGTTGCATAAGGATTTGTCGAAGAATTCTTCAAGTTTTGAGAGACTTATAGTTATTATCATTAGTCCAGATCTCCCATTGCAAAGCACACATAGATTAGATACTCAAGATTCAATCTATCAAGAGTGCCTTGGATAGAACGATAGAAAATAAGATCAAATCAATGCAAGAGGAGGAAGAGACCATTTTAGAGAATGAATATTAAAGTTGATCTTAGATGGGTCAAAGATGATATTTGAAAGGTTGGAAAGGTGTATAAATACAACATCCAACAGTTTTAAGAAAACTAAGTTCATATTAGAATGGGTCGATCACCTAGATACAAAGATGATCACCCAAGTGTTGGCCAATTTTGAAGAGTATAAGAAACTGCAGAAGCAGGTGTGATCTAGCATAATTTGAATAAGGAATATTCTATTTTTACTTTTCAAATGAAGAATATGTTGTTTTTATTCTTTATTTCCCAAAAATGGATGCATAGTTTTGGAACTAGAGCTAAGTAGAAGTTCTCAAAAGTGAATTGTGTGTATTTTTTTGGAAAATTATTTTTTTCTAATTAATTGAAGTTATTTTTGGGAAGGTTCCTTAACTAATTTCAGTGTTGGGTGTACTATATGTCTTACATGTTAATTTTGGAGGGAATAATATCTTTGTTGGTCTATATATTGTAATTCTTCTCTCATTAACAAGGCCCAAATGTTGGAGAATTAAACTAAAGGTCCATTAGCATAGATATTTTCTAATAGAGTTTTCTTATTTTCACTATATTTTCATGGTTAGATTTTAGGAGTTTTAGTCTCAAGAAAGATGAATCTATACACTAATGAAGTTTATCTAGATTTGTAGAAGCTATGAACTTAAAAGAATAATAAAATCCACCAAATTTTATCATTTTTGGATTTTACTCTCACATATGAATGATATTCTTATTTTTATTTTTATTTATAGTTATACACAAAGATAAGTAGCATTTATAAGTTGATTTTGAATCTAGTAAATAAATAATGGTTATGGAATTATAGACAATGCCCTTTGAATTTAGCATCAAAAATTAATATAATTGTGTGTAATAAAAATTTAAGAAACAAAAATTTCATTGGATATCTCTCTAATTAATGATAAATTAGATTAATTGGAATGAATGTCTTTTATTTCTCTTGCATCCCCTATTCTATATTTTCAATTTTTTTAAAAAAAATTGTTAGTTAGGATCAAGTTGGAATAAATTTGTACTGTTTGATTCAAAAACTCCAGTAGGCCCCTTGAAATTTTAGCCATATTGACCACTTTGTAAGACAACAAAGTTGTGACCCAACTCCAAAGACCTTGGAGGGTGATTGATCTTGCAATTAGTCTCAATTTTTAGGAGAGGTAAGGTAATTAATACCCTACGTGTGTTGCATGTTCCAAATAGACCATCAATAGGGCATAGTTCTACAACTAGAGCTAACTAGAAGTTCTCATAAGTGATTTGTGTGTAATTTTCTAGAAAATCATTTTTTTCCAATTAATTGATGTTCTTTTTGGGAAGATTCCTAAGTTAACTAATTTGCATGTTAATTTTGGAGGGAATAATATCTTTGTTGGTCTATATATTTTAATTCTTCTCTCATTAATAGGGTCTAAAGGTTGAAGAATTAGACTGAAGGTCCAATAGCATAGATCCTTTTATTACAGAGTTTTCTTATTTTCACTACATTTTCATAGTTAGATTTTAGGGGTTTTAATCTCAAGAAAGATGGATATGTACACTAGTGAAGTGTTTTTGGATTTGTAGAAGCTGTGAATTTAAAAGAATAATAAAAAAATTCATATTTAATCATTTTTGTATTTTACTCTTGCATCCGAATGGTATTCTTCTTATTATTCCAATTTATAGTTATACAAAGAGATAAGTAGTATTTATAAGTTGATTTTGAATCTTAGTAAATTAATAATAATTATAGAATTATGGACAATTCCCCTTAAGCTTAGCACTATAAATGAATATAATTGTGTGTAATGTAGATTTGTTTATCTTCAATTTCATTGGATATATCTTTGATTAATGATAAATTAAATAAATTGGAATAAATGTATTTTATTTTTTCTTGCATCCCTTGTTCTATCTTTTGAATTTTATTTAAACAATTTGTTAGTTAGGATTAAGTTAGAATAATTTTGTAAATTTTGAGTAAAAAACACCAGCAAGCCTCTTGAACATTTTAGCCATATTGACCACTTTGCAAGATAGCATAGTTGTGACCCAACTCCTAGGACCTTGGAGGGTGACTGATCTTGCAATTAATCTCCTTTTTCAAGATAGGTAAGGTAATCAATACCCTACCTATTTTGCATGTGTCAAATAGGCCATCAAAAAGTCTCCTCTCATATTATTTATCCTCAAAGCATGTAGAAACTCATAAAATAGATGTCATGACTATGTGTTATATATTTAGCATGGAGGGATGAAAAATCATCATCCTATTGATCTATGGAATCACTTTCTTGTTGCATCATGTATTTTTACATAAAGGTGATATTGGGTATCCCAAAGCTATTGGAAATTCTAGATGTTCAATTCATTCTAGTGGTAGAATATTTTCCTTGATTTCCATTACTCAAAGAAGTAAACATGAAAATTTATTCAAGGTTCTAGAGAATTAATTTAAAGATGTTAATGAGCTCATGTTTCCCATTATTGATAGATATCATGGTTTCCTCAAAATATCTTCTCTCTTGATCTTCTTCATCCATTTCTTCTTGGACTAGGTCTTGCACTTGATCAAGGGTTTGCTTCAATTTTATTTTCTCTTTCCTTTGATACCTAGTTTCCCTTCAATTTTATGTTGGAGACCCTTAACATAAAGAACATCATCTATATTATGATTTTCATCAAAAATAATTTAATCTTTTCCACATATATTAGTAGATGTATCATCACCAAACTTAGCAAGACCACCTTCAAAGTTCTCAAGTTTAACAAACTTAATGTTATCACATGTCATGTGATTTGAGCATCCGGTATCAATAATCGAGTAGTTTTTGTCCTCTCTAGAATGAAAATAAGTCACCATAGTTTCATTACACTATTGTATTTGACTAAAAATTTTGACGAATGTTTTGTGACATATCGACAAAATATTGTCGACTTACAGACGCAACATTGATTTAAATTTCGTCACTACATTTTCATTGCTTTAACGACCAATTTTTATACATCAAAACCATGACCCAACATCATCGGTCAGCACCATGGAAAATGTTGGTGGTGTCCATCACAAAATCAACATAACTTCGTCCATCTATCGACGCAAAAAATACAAAACGTTGTAGAATGCCCATTTGAAATAATTGAAAAAACACCAAATGTTCATCCATTTTCCAACAAGGTGGAGCAAACCATCTTTGCCATTATGATGAAAACTATATCACGTGTACAAAAACCTCGTCTCAAATTTTTGTGGTTCATCGAGCTATGTTCATCGAAATTGTGACGAAACCCTACAATTTAAAAAAAAAATTTATTCGTTCAAACATCTTCCCTCCCTAACACAGTTATATGTATGGGTTTTGTTCTTTGCATGAATAATTTGGCCGATGTATCTTTTGATATAAGTCACTCTAATAACTATTTGTCTTTCCTTGCATCCTTTATTGGTGTAGCTTATCTGATGTAATCCTATTGGAGAGACTTCATTCTATCGGGCCCAAAGTTATTCATTACTTCTGATGGTTATACGCCCACTGATGAATTCCATCAACACAACTTTCACTGATGATGCCTTATTTTATCCACAATGTGGGCATAACTTGAGATATGTTCTTTTGACTAAATGTTATCGGTGTAAGATGTGTTGTCGGTTAGTCCATTTTCTAGTGTTCTAATATCAATGTGTTCCTCTGATGAAATATATTGGTGTACCTCAAGCCAAAATCCCGAGTGAGTCTATCTTTTACTTTCTTGAATAACCCATCGATAGAACAAAAAGAATGTGCCCTCGATTCGAGCCTTTTATCTTCATCAGAGTAGTATATGAGATCAGAATTGTCACTTGTTAGGCTTCCAATGGCCGGTGAGTATTTTTTCGGGGAAACTTTCATGAGTTATGTCAATATGCATTTCTTGTGGTGCTACATCCTCTATTTGTTCCTTTTTAATCAAAATATACAACCCAATTTCTTTTGTTGATCGGTATGAATGCAATGTGCCTATGTCGATATTGTACAATGTGCTTCCTCATTCACGTAGGCCATTCCTGCAATGTTTTTATCGTTGAAGCTTGCTAGTTGTTGTGTTGATATATTATATCATGCCAATATAAACATAAAACATGATCGGGGTGACATAGTTACTACTTGGTTGATATGTTATATCTCTTCAATTTGAAATGTGTGAACAATGGGTCTTGGATACATATGGTGAGTAAATAGCTTATAAGAACAATGGTAGAAGACCCAAAAATGAAGACTTGGGCAAAAACTGCCATAGAAATTGTTGGATATGTCTCACATGACTTGTAATAATGCAAGTCCCAAAGCATATGGGCATAGTGTTGAAAACTAACACATGGAAACTAGGGACCCAAATTTGTGTCTTAAGGTTGTGGAATCCCTACAAAAACCCTCATTAACCAATCAAAAAGTAGAAAATTGTCTATTAATTTGAAAGGATTAATCACAAAATCAGTTTTAATAGTTGAGATAGGTGTGAATGAATAAATGGAAGACTTATGGTAAAATTTCAAATATTTGAAGATCTCCTTGGGAAAAAATCTAACAGTCACCTTCTTCTCTCATAGTAGAATAAAGTAAAATATGTTCTTAACATTTTATAGGAAAAATTTAGTGTAAAGACAACATACAAGTATGTTGATGCCATCATTGAACTACATTCCAAGCTCACAAATCAAAACAAGTATTGTTCCCGCAACATATGAAGCCCAACTGATTACAATTGAGTTCATATAGAAATTAAATCCACAACTAATGATTTCCAAATAGTAAATTCTATTTTTGGTCAGTTGTGTGTGTGAGAGAGCGAGAAAGTGAGTGTGTGTGTGTATGTGAGAGAGAGAGAGAAGGTCACTTTTGTGATGGATTTCTAGAAAAATATGTGTTTGCTTTCTCATATGATACTTGGGTGAATAAAAATAACAATTAAACCCAAACCAAAAACCAAACCAACATATAATACATAACTATATTAATTCTATCCAATGAAATTATTTTATCATCAGTGCATGAAGCACATGACAGGCGATTACTAGGAGCAATCCATCCACTCACTTATTCCATTGGTCACTACATAAGAGAATCATCTATAAAATTGCTACCCAGATTGAAAGGTGCCCCTCATATGGATCAAATGGCATGTAAGCAACTAGAGATGATTATTGGGAGCAACTACAAAATCAATAACCTACCAAACAATGGCATGACATCATCGCTAACTACTCATCACATAGTGAATTGTAGATGATTTTAGCATTAACCACATAATTGCAATATTTGTATGTTTAATGATTTAATACCAGCTGTGTTACAGGGCTCTATCCTAGACCCCTCATACCCAAACCTAGTTTGAACCACGTACCAGTCTCAAGCCAATTCTTGTGTTGAAATGGTTGGGCTCTTCTCTTTTGTTTCTATGCTACATGAGTACATCCCAAGTTTGTCTAATCCAAACTCGTATATCCCTAGACACATGATCCATCCGTGGATAGCTTCCCCTACAAAATTTGTCATCCAAGGTAACATATGAGATGTGTTAAAAAGTAAAATAAGTACAAAGGGTAACATATTGAAACAAAGAGAACTAATGAAAATTGCATAGCTTAAAAGTGTAGCATAATGAAATATTGAAAAGTGCATTACCTTATTGAGCTTCTCTTTGTTTTGAGAATAGTTTAATATTATCTACTTAACAGGGCCAACCATGTGATGGTGGAAGCTCATTTGGCTCCTCCCCCCTCACATCACTCTCAATTCCCCATACCTGATCATATAACATTAATCATTCATTCATCCATTAATAACGTATAACATTCATTCATTCATCCATTAATAACATATAACATTCATTCATTAACATATTCACATTCATTCATTAACATATAACATTCATTCTTTCAGTTTTTACATATTATCAAAAACATGGTTGTCAAAAATATTAGTTTTTAACATTCATTAACATATTATCAAAAATATGGTTGTCATAATATGATTACAATCACTTTTTTTTTTGTTTCTTTTTGGCAGCTAAAAAAATAAGAAGTGGAGTATTGTTTTCTAAATCATATGTCCCCCCTTCAGTTGTTCTACCCTCTACCTCATGATCTTAATGTATGCCTAGTCGATACTCATGACGGAGACCGCGCAAGGGTCCGCTGCAATAACAAAGAAATGTTAAATTGATATGTTTTATTATTATTGTTACAAGTATTTCATTAATTAAAAGAACATTAGAGTGGTGCTCTTTACCCGATGGGGCCACATCATGTTCCTAATCTTGTCTTATATCCTCATGCTCAACATGTTGAACACCCCTAAATCCCTTTGGAGTTGAAACATGAAAGGTTACATTAATTAATACACCAATTGCAATTAAATATGTTTAAAAGAACATTAGAGTGGTCCTCTTTACCTGATGGGGCCACATCATGTTCCTGATCTTGTCTAGCCTGATCATGCTCAACATGTTGATCACACTCTACATGCTCTAAAATTGAAAACAAAAGGTTACATTAATTAATACACCAATTGCAATTAAAGATGTTTAATTGTATTAATCCATATTGTGTTTTGTATAGCACATGAATACATCCAGTACCAGGATGCACACCATGACCTTCATTTGCAAGTTGTGCTCCACCTTCACCAACTTGCATTCCAATGTCATGTGTAGTATTATCATTGCTTTCCTATTTTAAAAAAATAGAAACATAATTACTTTATGGTGGAAATTAATATTGAATAGATTGCACAAGTATTCAATTTTAAATAAACTTCATTGAGTTTATTTACCTACATGTTAGATGTAGTGGAAGCTTGTGTTTTCCCAGTCAAGAGTCTTAGGTGTTTAGTCACAACTCCATAGCCTTGTTGGAAGGCAATCTTCAGGTCCTCTTCTGTGGGCACTCTATTGAATTCAAAGCCTTGCATTTTTGCATAAGATCATGAATTTTGCTTCAATGGTGTGATAAAAACAAAATTGTTTGCAATTTATTATTTGATGCAATATTTCATTTATTGATACTTAAAATTTGTGCGGCTAATTTCATATAACCACCAAAGCCAAGTTTGTGTTGCCCGTGTTTTTCTAGTCTTTCCTTTGTTTCCTTTGATGTGTCGGGCAACCTATGAAAAGTTTGAAATACAATATATTATGTAAAAAGAAAGATTAATCAGTATATAATTACATTGTTGATAGTATCACATACCTTCCTTGACCCGGTGGTGTCTTTCCTTTTTTCTTTCTAGCCTTCTCCTTTCCATCCAGCACCAAGTCCTTCCACTCCCTCTCCAGAATCATGGGGGAGCGCTCGTACTTTTTGTTCTTCTCTAAATGTTACCTATATTGGTCCCTCACATACTTTAGATATGTACCATCTTTCTTAAGGACCTTGGTTCGGTTGAATGTATTATTACCAAACAACACAACTAAACGGTTAATGAGCTCATCTTTTAAATATTGATTTTGGGCATTCCACCATGTACATATGGTGGGCTCGAAGATCTCCAATGTAATATCATTTAGATGTTTATAAAAAACATCATTTCCTGCAAAATGATCATGGGATCATTAGTCTAAAAAGAGTGATCAATAAGTAAATTTCAATTGGATTATATATAATAATAATTAAAACATTTTAAAGTACTTGGGACCTTCTCTATCTTTATGGGAATGAAATACTCGGTCACCACAAATGTGACCAGTAATGTTCCCGTACTAGTAATACAGGAAGATCTAAGAAATGTTACTAAAACATCACCAGTGATAGTGGCCTCTACATCCCCAGGTACATGTCCTGACGCATGCTCTGGCATGTGTTTGCTGCTAGAGGGTGCACTACCCGATGCTTGCATGCTATGTGTTGCTAAAATTTCAGTTGACAATATAGGCATGGATGATGGTGTCAGATGATGTGATGTATGCGCAGGAAGATCAGGATCGACACTTGTACCAACCCCTACTCCTTGGGTAGCACCTGCAGTACCCTGATCATGACCAACTGCATCATTAGGATGCAAAAAATCCTATAAAAACAACACATATTTTAGTTCATTTCATAAAAGAGTACAAAATATAAAACCATGAATGAACTTATGTTATAATTAAAGATCTCATGACAACTTACTTGCAAGTTTTGTGCTCTCTCAATCAATATTTTATCCCTTTCTCTTATCTCATCTATTTGAGGCACTATGAATAACAGCTAAAGGATTTCTTCATTGCATTTTTTTGGGATCTTCCTTATCATATCCAGAGGGTTTGCAAAATATGCAATGCCATCATCGCATAATAGTGATTGCACCTCCCTATGGATGATATTCTCTACTGCTGATGTCTTTCCTCAATCATCCGACTATGACAAGAATATTAAAAACATTATCGAAATTAACCCAATAAACTTATGAAAAAAACATAATAATAAAAAAAATTTCTCATATCTAATTTGTACAATTACAATGAGGTAAACCTATCGGGTAGAAGCACCTAAAGATGCAGCGTGATCTATGCTCTGGACCGGAGCCTTCCCCCTACAATCAATGTCCTGCTATGACAAAAATTAAATATAAAAATAAATTACCGAAATGAAACCAATAGACTTACAAAAAAAACATAATAATAAAATAGTATATTGGAGTCATTAATTGGGTTGCTTATTTGTTGACCCAAGTCGTGTACTATTTATAAACCCTACAATATTCCCTAATGCTTTTGGCCTTCTATCAATGTACATAGCCACTCCTTTATTTTGATCCTTATCTTTTAGCTATATATAATTTGCTGACAATGCATACCTATGCATACTTCGTGTATATCAAACCAACTGCATCCAATCTTTGTAACTATAACAGGGTCTAACATACTCCATCAATTTAGTAACTTTTTCATAACAGACCTTTATGCGGTCCATGTAAAATAGGCCCAAACCATGTAATGATGATGGTGCTATGCCATATATCCTCTTGTTGACACAAAAATTAGTGTTTATTGGAGGAAGTTCCTTGGGTACCCATTGTTTTTGTAGATGTTTGTACCTCGATGTCACCTATTCTCTCATCATCATAAGAACATGACCCCCCCTTCAGTAAGAAAAAGTTCCATGTGTTTACAGAATTTTCTTCTAATCCTTTGACCTCCAATTGATCTCCCTCTTTTAGACCTACTACATGTCTCACTTTCCTCTTCTCTTCTTGAATTTCCCTCGCTCGAGGAAGACAAATCTGAAAAATACCTATTTGGTGGTACCTACACTCATAAGGATGTTGGATGAAGTTCTTTTATGGTGATGTGATCCCAAGGTATGGGGTTGGAGGATTAAAGACCAAGGTTGTCACTACTAGTCAAATGCATGTGGAGGTAACAATAGTTGTGAATGTATCAATAAACCTTGTAAGGCTCTGATGATCAAAGATCACTTGGTAAGCATGGGAATGGTTTGTAGGGTCACCAACCTTGTGTTTTGAAGCCTTGGGTTTTGGGAACATTTAGAGGAGTCATTGTCTTGTTTCTTGGAGGTTGATTGGGTTAGTTGGTGGAAGGTTGCTATTACTTTTTGTACTTGTCTATGAAATTTTTTGGACCACCTTCCCCAAAGACAATAGTCCCTCTGAGGTAGTATTGGTGTTTGGTTAGTTAGTCTATGAAAAATTTTGGACCACCTTTGATGTGAAATAGCCCCTCGTGCAACCATCCTTTCAGTCTATTTCTAAATGGACAGACCCCTTGCCTTTAATGATTAAGCTCCACAGGTTTCTACCCCTATAGTTTTTTGGGTCCCCCAAATAAAATAATAAAAGATGGGCCCTACTCAGAAGAACCTCAAAATGTATCAGAGTTTCTTTCTTTCTTAAGAGTCTAGTTAAAGTAGCTAATTGCATCCCTCCCTATCCAACATTCCTTCACCATTTTCCAGACACCCACAACATCTTCAAACCATTTATACTCTTCTAGAACTTTAAAAAAAAAGTCCACTTTCATTAGTGTTCTCTTTTGGGCTTTCCCTAGTGCTGGAATTTGTACTGTTATTTTGGAGGTTTGATTGAGTCGGTGAAATATTCAGAAGTTTTGTAATGGGTCCTTGTCTTTTTTTCATCTCTTGTACTGGTGCAAAAGTACCTTGGCATAATTAGGCCTCTATGAAGTAATGTTTTGAAATTTGATTCAATGTTATTGTTCCTACTTTGTAAATCATGTTATTAGAGTCATGTTTCATATATTTAAGGTCATGTTGAGGTCATTTGGTGTTTATTAAGTCCAAAAGTGCAAAAATGAAAATAATGTAAAAAGTTGTCAACTTAATCAAAAAGGCAATATTAAGAGATGAAGAGTCATTAGGGTCAGTTAGAGGCAGTTAGAAGGCTAAAATTATGTTGTATCTTTTAGAACTTTGAGGGTGGTTGAATAAAGAATAATTTCAAGGAAAATCTCTAATTTTTAATCATTTTTCTTCAAAAATCTTGCATTTCTAGGAATTGTATGACCTTAAAGGCATGGTAGAATGGTTGGATATGGTAATAATCTCAATCACCTTCCTGTTACATCAAATTTCATGCATTTTAGTTAAGATTTGTGTGAGTTATTGTGGATTTACTTTAGACTGCTAAAACCCTCAGTTAGGGTAAGCAGAGACATAAATAATTATCTTTCTCCTTTATTAATTGGTGGAATCTTCTGGTTTCTTGTGAGATTATCCTACTATGAATGTTCTTTCATGTTTAAGTGGATTTAGGGAAAAATTATAAAGATAAGATGTGAGGGAATGAAGTTTCTTAACTAAAAAATTGTGTGTACAGTATGTGAACAGAGTAATTATGAAGGTTAAGCTCTTAGGGTTTTGTGAAAATATTTTTTAAATGGAATTTGATGCTTTTAAGATCATATTCTAGTCAAACTAAATAGTTCCAAAGCACTGGAAAAGTGTACTTTGGTTAGGAGTTAGTAAAGCAACAAACCCTTATGCAAATCAAGCCTAATTAGGCCTAAATCTATCTAAGACAACAATATTTGAAGCTTGTGTTGTAAAAGTTTTGATACCCATTTTCAATATATTTTAGATCTACAAGGAGGGAATTGAAAAGTGTGGATATACTTGTGTAATAGTGCTTAGATTGTGAATGAATCCCTAACAAATAGGTTGGCAGACCTACAAGCATTACAAACAGGGTATGAAGGAACTAGTGACAGTAAGAACTTTAAGGGCTTTTGATGATTAAGTGCGAATTCTTGGTTGTTTTGGTTAAGAGATTACCAAGGTATAATTTTATCTCATTTGATACAAGGTTTGGTGTAAGAATGAAGTTAAAAAGTCCATTTCTTTGACTGATATGTCTAATAACAGCCCTATTTTGGAGACTAAAATGAAAGTACAGTATATGATTTTTCTAAATTGTCAAGAATAAAGGATGGGAGATGGTTTTTATTTGTTTGAAGTGAAATGGAATGGATATTTTGTGGTATATATTAGCCTAAATACTGTTTTGGGTCATATTACTTTATGTTGAGTTGAAATTGTGAAGTTTAGAGCAATCATAAAGAGAGTTAATAGTAAAATGAAAGGGAAGACTGGGTAATTGTTTGTTTTGATCAAGATGAAGTTGACTAATGTGTTTGAAGGTTTGGTAATGGTTTGGAACTCTAAATCAAAAGTTGAGTGTTTGTGTTGAGTTTTGTGAAGGGAAATATAGTTGAATAAGTGTGTCAAAAGAAGGAAAATCCAAGATTGTTTATGACTTGTCAAATGAGATTGTGTGAGTTTGTTTCCTTCCTCTAACTCTGCATCATGTACTTCTCTATATTCTCTTATGGACAAGCTAGGCATTTTTCATTGCACTCACGGACCATGTATTGTTTTTAGTCCCTTTGATCATTTGTGGATCTCAATATGTAAATTTATTTCATCGAAGTTTAGAAATTTGAACCCTAGTGAACTTCATGTGATGTTATGTGATGGGAATTCCTTTCAATCTTATAGTAGAAAAAATATGCTAAGACAGATACAAAAACTATAGTTCATAGGCCAAAAATTTCAACACCTCGATGGGAACAAACAGAGTCTAAATCACTGTACTTGCAACAATATTTCTAAATGTGGGGGAAAAATCACTTACAGTCATTGTCCCTTGGTCGATTTTCCCTTTTTGAGTGCCCTCACCTCTCACTCTGGATTTCCCCTTTCCAAATGGTTCCTAGTCTTCCTACTCAACTCAATGGGCTTGTAGCAGTCATCCAGTGAAGTCTCACAACTCTCCACTCAGGGGCTGGATGTAGTGGTTCTCGGTGCAACTCTCTAGTTAGGGTCTCGGTGCAGTATGCTATATCGTGCTCCTACATGCTCGAGGCCAAAATTAAAAATATATAGTTTATATATATGCTATGTCAACATATAGTTTATATAGAAAATATATATGCTATGTCGACATATAGTTAATTTTATTTTCTACAAAATATAATTTTTGTATGGTGGCTTGCAGAGCTTATATAGTTGGTTTTCTCTTTCTTTATGATTTTTGATGATTTATTTCCTATGACATGATTGAATATTATCTACAATCCTAGTGATTGTTAAAAAGGCTTATGATATGTGATGTTTAATCATGATGGATGCCTAAGAATCAGTGATTGAAATACTACTTGACTAAAGATTGATCTATTTGATATTTTTTTCATTTAAACATCATGGAAGAAATGATTGCAATCAATGTCTTATTAATGTAGCCTAAAAGGTTTCTTTTCCTAGTTTTTTTGGTCCTATTCTTGTTATGACTTATTTTTTTACATTGGTCTATTACAGTAACGGGGAGCATATCTAGTGAATCAATTATTTTAGTCTCTTTGATTCTTATCCTTATGCATAACGAGTTTTCTTCTATCCTATGATTCATTGATTGTTGGTTTAAAACACTCATTACAACGAAAATGCATATGAATTATGATGTAGGTGTGAGAAGGGATTGTTGAATATGAAGGAATAGTTTAGGAAAGTACTCCTTAATCCAAACGAGTCATTTTCTTGTCATGGAATGTGTTAGGAGACTTTAAAATTAATACATTCAATCTAGTTAATATTGACACATCTAAAGCATGCCAAAGGCACTTTAGAGATATGCTATGACATAGAGAAGATTGTTAAGGTGATGTCAAGTATTGATCCATTAGGGTAGGAAAACATAAATGCATTGGTACAAAAGGTTCCATTCAACTTGGAGGAAATGTATAATTACCTAAGGGGCTAATGTGAGAATGGATGAAGTTTATTTTATGACACAAATAGCTTGGGAAAAGGGATGATGAAATGGTTAAGTATGGCAAATTGTAGAGATAAATATAACACCAAGGGAAGAACACTAGAACTAATTTTAGCACTATGGATTAATCCAAGACTCAAAATTCCACTAAGAGGGTTCCCTTACCTCTTAAATTAATTCCATAGGCTGGTTTATCCCCCAATATAGTGTCATTGGTTAGCAAATGATGTGAACTTCTGCTATAAGTAGGATTACCATACACTTTCATAACATGCATGTGTGGTTTCAAAAGGTTTATGCGTTCTTTTGAATTTGAAAGAAAGGCATATTTTTACTTTTCCAATAGGTGTTAGGGGTTAATTTGACTTGGTTTTAGCATTAGAGTGACAAACCTTGTGGTTTAGGTTCCATAAACAAAATATACTCATTTTTTTAGCCTCCTATTATCATCTTTATATTCAATGATATTTTTAAAGATTGTATAATTATTCATTGCTACTGAAAAAAACTAATGTGTAATAGATCCAAGGTGAGGCTCAAAGAGCCTTTTATTTTGAAACCATTAACCAAAGAAATGCTAAGAACAATATATGAAAGAGATGAAAATAAGGCAACTTGTATTATTAGGAAGGACGAGATGCCTTTATATAGCATGACCTCATGTTTGAGTCTCAAAACCCTCCCATATCATCAACGCATGTGTCTAGGCTAACCATGTCAAGTTTCACTCCATACAAGCACAAATTGAAAAAAATTCAATGTTGGCCCCATTCACATGTCACTATGTGGGGTCAACATGAGGAAACACTATTTTTTTGGGAATGAAATAACCAAAGATATGATCAAATAATATCTAATCATAAATAGTTGTAGAGTAATTAGGATTTGATCATATGGAAATTTCTAGGAGAGCTACAATAGTTGTAACATCATGAATTAACAAAATTAAAAAGTACATCATGAATTAATTATGCAACCATATAAGTCAAATATAATTCTATCAAAAAATAAATATCAAATATATAATATAATCACATAACTCATACATTTCAATGTCATTGATCTTCTTCTTCATCCAACTCTTTGTTTGTATCATCCAATCTTGATTCGACATTGTAAGGATTGGTCATATCATCATCTCGTCAATGATATCAGTTTTGATAATGTCACCATCCAAACGGATATCATCTTCATGAACAATAACTTCTACATCATCATGATTTAGTTCCTCTTCTTTGACATCTTTGTTAGGTACATCATCAACTAACCATTGATCCTGATCATCATCTACATCATCTTCTAGTTCTTTGGTATGTTCTTCCACCACATTATACTTTACTAACCTTCCTCTTGGATCATATCTAACAATAAATGACCAACCCGGTTTACCTAGAACCTCTGAGTAAAATACCTCCTCACATTGGCTTGGAAGAACATAGGGCTCATTTCTAGCTCACTCGATCGACCTTATATTAACCATGGTAAATCCATTATCATGTTCAATAACAGTTCTCTCGAGATCATTTTCATTCAATCATAGCCTGTACCATTGGACGACAAAAAAAACTAATTTTGAAGGACTTAAATTCACACTCAAGTATATCATCCAAAATCCCATAGTATCAATTTTCTGAGACTTCTGGATGTATGTCACTTCTAGATGAAACATTAGTCACCTAAAAGACTACAGTTATCCCAGAATCACAAGTTTTCTTCGTGTCATCTAACTTTTTGATTCAAAATTTATGACCATTGCATCACATAGCCTTGTGGTGTTTCACCTGCAATATGTCAAACATGTAAAAATTATTGCATTGTCAGTTGATAAACATATTTATTCTTGGCCAAATGTATGCAAAGAAAAAACTCAACATATATATACATCAATATAATTGAAAATAATTAAATAATATGGGTGATTAATATATTTATATGTACCTTTTTTATCTCTTAAACCGTATGCTAAATCAATTTCCCTTGGTGTAACATTGGAGTCTCCATTACAATGAGCTTCTTTAACCAATGAAAAAACACCTTCCCATGTTAATGCGCAATTGGATTATTGACATCGTTCAATCCATACCATCATCCAATTAAGATTTTTTGCGACATACAAATGTAGTGGATCCCACTCTCGACCAACTGTATAAAAAAAATTTAAAATTCACAAATGACGTATAATCAGTTAATTACCACGGTATACGACCTTAATTTATAATTGATGTACCTAAAAACCTAACATCCCACTACCAATTATCTTATTGTCTTTCGTTGTTGGATGAATTTAAGTTATAGGAGTATGCACAAAGAATGAATTATGACCTTGAAGAGTACTTACACTCTTTTAAGAAAAAGAAAAACCTTAGTGGATACACCCATGTTCCTATACCGAGGGAAGATGTGTTTAAGAACAAAGAAGACACAAAAGCAGAGGAGGTTATAGAAAATTTCATGGAGTTAGAGAAAAAAGGAAAAGGTTGCAATAAATGGATGATTCATCTGAACAAGAATCTACGGGAGAAAATGAAGCACAATCACAGCATAGAAAAGTCTCTTGGATGATGAATGATGAATATGAAGAACTCCATGACAGGGACTTACAAGTAGCCAAGGAATTGTGTGTAGATGAAGATGATAGGCTTACAGCCTATGAATCCTATATTTCTGATAATGAGTTTTTCAAGTCAAGAGAATTTAAATCTTTTTTATATAATTACAAAGGGAAAAAGTTGAGGGAATCCATCCCAAATATTACCCCTGAAAATAAACAGCAATTGATGAAAAGGTTGAAAGATGATATAGACAGTGAAGTGTAGAACATGACCCCTGAAATGGGTAGACAATTGTTACTTGAAGCTAGTGTAATAGTATTTCCTAGTTGGGAACTCAGTTCCTCTTTAATTTTTGATAGTTTTTTGCATATCAAGGAAGGAGAATACGAGTTAAACATAGAGGGTGTGAAGGAAATTTACATAGGGTCAAGATTCAATCCTAATGAAAATTCAATGTTGATATGGGCACTATACCCACCTCACAAAAGGCCAAAGATCATCGATATTGAAAAATCCTTTGGACACATGATGACCCTTAAAGTTGGGGAAACTGACTCTGTGGCTTCAGCAGACATTCTCATAAGTATTGCCAAGTTCAACAGGGCACAAACAATACAGTTGATGAAAGAAAGAAATTATTACAAAATGAAAAGTGAAAAATTAGATTTGGAAATTACTATCATGAAAGATGCCAAAAGGAGGAACACTGTTGGAACTAATACAAAGTTGTAGAGTGAATATGAGCAATTTCAAGAAGAACATCAATAGCTAGTAGAAAATATGAAGGACCTTCAGTTTGACACTGTGGAAATGATGTTGCACAAGAGATTTCCAAACCTGAAAATATGCCTTAATGATTTTTGGCATGTTCACAAAAAGAACTATGAAGCCATTCTTGAGCATGGGAGAGTGAAAAATAGATTGGGTACTAAGAGACATGATATGCAACTACATGAGGGATCTGAAACCAATTCCATCTCGGCCATTGACACAATCATGAGAAAGCATGACAAATATGATGAAGACTTACACTAAAAAAATGTAGGCTTTGATGATACTGTGAAGTTGGGATTACCCAAATTATGTGATAAGAACAGGTTTCTGAAGGAACAAGATGATTGGATGGATGAATGTAATAGGATACTTTAGGAAGCAAGGGATACATTCAAAGCATAAGGGTTATTGTTGGATGGATCATGCAAACATATGTAATTGATGATAAAACTTGAAAATGAAGCCTGAAATGCAATGCATGATGCGGATACCCATACCTTGGAAGAGTATAAAAAACATCTCTCAGTGACTAAGTCAATGTTAGGAGAAGATTAAATTGTTTTATAAGTTTAATTAAGATTAGTAGTTTAATTATTTTCCAAAAGACAATCTGAAGAGACACCTTTGTTGGGTCTTCTTCTTACATATATGAAATTCGAATTGTAATATTTGATCATTAACACTTTTTAAGATTTTAATACTTTTTAGTGGTGAAAGACTTTTTTTTGGAGTAATACAATACCAATACTTTTCTATTTAGGTGTGGAAGATTCTTTCATTTAGACTAGTTCTCTGTTGTTTCTTTTCAAGAAATTGAAGGAAATGAAAAATGTATTCTAATTAATCTCCATGACCATCTTATAATTACCTCTCACATTCCTCAATCTACCTTTCTCCATTAGGTACTCCCCTTCAAAAAATTTAATGGAGTTGGGATCTCAAATGCGATCTACATGGATCTTTGTTGTGAACTTAGGAAGATATTCAGTAATGTACACCATGGTCTGGTATACCATATATCCCTCCACCATCAAACCCTCAGGATGTGCTCTTTATCTAACCAAAGCCTTCAAAAATTTCAAGTGCCTCTCAACCATCCACATTGACCTTGTGTGTACAGGTCCACACAATTCAATCTCCTCAACTTGGTGTATGACGTAGTGTTCTTGTGCACTGAAAAATGTTGAAGGTAGACACTTTTGCATTTCACACATTAGACAAGGAATTTTTCTCCTCCAATAATTTATATCTTCTTTATGGATTTCTTTAGATGACATCCATCTACAAGTGATTCAAGGTGCAAATATATTAACGAGATTTAACAAAAATATACAATATATTACATAACAAGTAAAACAAATGGAAAATATAAGATCTATACAACGAATTGAATAAATATCGCTACTTACCTCATGTATTTTCCAAGATCATATATAACTTGCTTGACATTGTTGTCAAAGTTGTCTAGGAGAGATAGAGGTAGAATGTACTACAACAATTACAAAATGATCTTTTCATTATTTTTCTAAAACTAATAAATATAATACACTGAAAAGTACATGCAGTATACAAATATATATAAAATATACCAGAATAATTACCTTAATGAAGGTATTCCTCTCATGCGTTTTCATCCTTGACCCAAATTCACCTTTCTTTGTTATGATATTGTTTATGTTCATAGAAAATCCTATGGGAAATTGAATTTTTCGTATGAATTCTTTTATAGCATTGCTTTTCTGCTCTGTTAATAACCAAGGAAGGGCACTTATATTAATTTTGTCTCCATTGCTATTTAATTGAATGACATTTTTCATTGCATGATTGGCTTCCTTAATGTCACTACAAATTTTAACAATTTTTTCTTTGTCATGCCCTCCATCCAATATTTTCCATAACTTTTTTGTAATATTATTTCCGATATGCATTGTATCAAACAAATGCACAATTTGTAGCTGCTCATAGTAAGGAAACCTACTAAATTATTTAGGATAACTTTTCAGTCCCCGTGGAAGTCGGCCATTAATTCCTTAATGACCTTCATGAAGCATATAAGTTAAACAAATTAATGACGATAGTCATTGTCAATTACAACATGAGTAAACAAAACATAATATAAAAAATATAAATTCCAAACATATCATATATGATAGATAAACAATTTTATCTGATGTATAACCTTGACGATTAATTCTATTATATTCCAACTTCCATAGGTGAGGTTTCATTCTTCGTGGTTTTGATGTAGTCTCTTCTTTCCCATTGAAAAGATGGTTTTCAATAGTTTGATACTTATGATTTTTGTGGAGGAAGTGCCTATACTCATCAAACAACTATTTTCCTAAACTTGTTGAATGACGAGATTTCATCTTTGGACCACAAACTAGACATGCAAATTTTCCCTTTGTTTGAAGACCTACAAGATCATATATAATTGGATTAAATATGTCAATTTTTATAATTATATATAATTAATAGATTATTTTAAAAAATGCATGTTATCTACTTCATACAATTAAATATCGTTAAAGTGCAGTTGAATATTATAACATACCACAAAAATGTGTTAGCCCTGGGGCATCATGAATTGTCCATACAAGCATTGCATGTAATTGAAATTGTCTTTGTCCTATTGGTCTAGAGACGTAATACATAGTGATGTCATTCCATAACTTTAGTAACTCATTGATAAGAGGCTCAATAAATACATCCATATCTTTAACTTGGTACTTACCTAGTTGAATAATCATAAAAAATTACATAATTATTATAACCATTTTACTGCAATATATATAAATTAATGTACATGACTATTAAATGAAAAAAATATGTCATTATACAACAAATAAGACAAATGAGATGCTACTACGTGTTGTGCCCTCAACACACATGCCACGTTCGGAACGGAGACCCTCTTTTCTTTTTCCTCGCCAGGTCATTTTGTCGTCACCTCATTTTGTGTGCCCCTATTTTAGTGACCTAAATGGTTAATGTGCCTCCAAAGTCTCATCTTAAGTTGATCATGTTTCATCCCCTCCATTTTGGCTAAGTCCTGGTGCCTTGTGGATCTTGCCTCACAGTTTGCTTCTGCCAATAGCCAAGGGGCCTTGTGGGCCCATCCTACTGGGTTTCCCTTGCCGGGTTTCCTCTGGGTGTTTGTCATTCTGAGTGGCAGAAGGCTTCTACCTTCCCAAACCTTGGGACCTAGATCCCTGTTTTCCATCCGGTTTGAACTTGTGATGAAAATCGTCCACTTTTTTCTGTGTCGGGCCTGGTTATCCGGACTTCCACCCCCAAAACTTTGTATTGACTTTGTCATTTCTGAATGGAAAAAATGTGATGACACTCCACCCTTCGGGCCCCAATCTCCCCTTCGTCGTCGGCTTCTGAAATGTATTTAGAAATAGCTACAAGGTTGCGTCTTTCTAGACCCCAGGCCCCAGACCTCCCACCACCATCCATGAATTTGAACTTCACCAACCCTCCTATCATCTGTATGGGCATTAAATGAGGGTATTAAATGCATTTTTGGGTATATATACCTAGCTTGACCTTTCATTTTCATTTGTTAGGTTTTTCAAAGGAGTTTAGAGTGCTTTCTAAGGAGTTTAGTGCCTCCACTGCCCCCCGCCCTCACATCCGTGATCATCATTTGGTTGTCCTTGGTGGATTTTGGAACTTCCCTCATCAGACTTTTGAGGTAGGTTTGACGTCTGCCCTCCTGTGAGGTTTTTTGTAATTTTGCATTTAAAAAAATGAACGAACGTGGGTTAAAATGCATTAAAATGATAAAGGAAGATAACACCTAAATAACCCATGTATTTGAATTCTGAAAAAACCTCCAAATCATCCTCCAAAGTAAATTTAGAACCGGACCTCACTGTTATCATTCTTCATGCAAGGCATTCATACCCTTTAGGCCCACGTCAACTCATCGCCATTGAGAACTTAGAAAACAAAACAAACTTTTTCTAAATGGCGAGATGCCTTATTGGGCCCACCACCCCGAATTTCTATTGGCAAACTGTCGTAGAACTTTCAAACTTGAGGACCGGCCTCCATTTCTGCTTCCTAGGTCTGCGCTGTCGGGATTTTGTCCCCAGGATGCTGCGTTGCGTTTTCCCTTTCCCAAACGGCAGAGTAGGCCTATCAACCCAAGATCTAAGGCCCGCCTCATCTTTTGCCATCTAGTGTTGAACTCAAATAAACTGTTCCATCATGACCCTGGGTCACGGTCCATGAAGTTCTATCTGTAGAATTTTGTGGCAACTACGCCCCTTCGAAACAACTGTCTCACGGTGACCTTCTGCCTCTCGGGTCTCAACCCTTCATTTTCCATAGATAACAACAAACAATTAACTTGGGTGTCCTTTCCCTCGTCGGGCTCCGTGCATCAGGTTTTCATCCCCTTTCAGCCGTCTCACAAGGGAAAAACAAGCCCATCCTCCTGACCTCCAAGTTTTGCCCTCCTATTTGATGAGAAACTTAACAAAGAAAATTTAGCAGCCAAACTCAGTGTTGCGTCCAGACCGTCGAGCCGCTCCCACTAGACTTTTGTCCAATGTTTGCCATTCTAAGCACCGAAAACCCGACGGCTTCCTGCCCCTTGAGACCTGAATGCTTTTAATTTTAAAGTTACATTGGCCATCCTTAGACCTCCTGGGTCCCGGACCCCGGAATTCTAACCCCAGAATTTCGTTCCTTTCCGGTTGTTCTAAACAGTAAAGCCCTGATGGCTTTCCAACCTTGTATCTCTGGGTACCCCAAAAATGATCCAAATGACCTCTGATTTAAAAACTAATCTTGACCCATGTGCTCAAATTTAACCCTCAACTGCATGAGCCTTTCAAACCACCAAAATTTGAAGTCAGGAGAAATCACCCCAATTTCCCTACCTTGTTTTCCTTTCAAAACAACATTCCTACTAGGGAAGTCCCCCCTAGGCCCAGATTGTCCAAAATCCCTTTAGTAAATGATTAACGACATTTGGAAGTAGAGGATTGATTTCATAAATGATAAATTTTCTAATTGGATTTCATCCATGATATTTCAACTAATGTTAATGCTTTTGTAATTGGTTGTACTAATTACGTCTTTGTTTGTAGGATATATGGAATCAGGTGCAAGACCCTCAGGGGTGGCTACAGAAAAAAAAAAAAAGGAAAGAAAGTGGGCAAGACTCCTCATGGAAAATAGGACAAGGACTAAATGAAGTACCAGTTCTAGGGTGAGCCTCTACATTCAAAAATCATCACTAACCGGAAGGAAATCATAGATACCAATATCAGCCACGTCGATATTAATGAATTTAAGCAAAGGGTCAGGGTCCACCTCAAGACTGATAATGCAAGGCTGATAAGACAGTGGTATCGCTAAAGTTGTAGGCTTCCCTCTATCCCTCATAGCCCTTAAATTGTTCATGGCTTGTTAGAAGGCCTATAAGCCACAAACATGAACAACTGTTGATAGGGAGGGAAACATCCTTGCTGACATGTCGGGTGAGGCAATTATGAAGACCTTTCACATCCCCACCTTTGGGGAGATGGAGATGCCCACCATTGAAGAATGTAAGGCAACATGGGATGAGGACCCGATGGGCTACAAGAAACTAATAAATCAATATTGGCTTAAAGAGAAAAGGGGCAGTGCTACAAAGGTTCCTTAGGAACTCTTTTGCAACAACTTCCACAAAGACTACCATGACTTGGTAACCATGTTGAGCAGAGTGATGGGTCTCCCCATTGCTGCATATTTCCAAGATTGGATGGTATATTTCGTTGAGCAGATCCTCCATGGGGATGAAGATGTTACCACATAAGCCTCATTTTACTGAGGAGGCATCATAAGCAATTGCTTTCATGAGCAGCTCATGAATTTAGAAAAGGCCTCCAAGTTCTATATGACCTCTCATTTGGTGTACTCATTAGCCAAGCAGAGGTAGTACAGTGGATAATTTGTGGCACCTGATGAGGACCCAGGTCAAATATTGAAGGTCTATGACAGATATCCCCAGTTCTAGTTCAAGACCTTCAAGAAAGAGTATTGCAGGGTGAATGACGCCTTCATTGGCCACATCATTAGATTACTCGGAGGGGAATTTGAGAGGAGGGTCTCTCACAATGCTTGTGCATTCTTGAAGCAATATTCTTTCCTATTCATACAATACCCCAAGTTTACATATATTTGTGCCCAGGGTTTTATGAAGAGACCGAATAAGCTGTCCCAATACCCTAATGACCGGATTATACTGTTAGAGATTTCCTGACAGCTGTAGTATATACATTCAGTCCTCGGCGGCAAACACTTGGCAGGGATCCCATATCCCTTAGCTTTTGGCCAAGGGATGTACAAATTGAAAACATCCCAATGTGTTGGGAATTCTGAGAAGGAATTGGCAGAGTACCATTTCTACCTACACACTGCTCGCCTATAGATAGACCCACATGGGCATGTAAGAAAGGCACTAGGACCAGCGTATTCCCATTTGCATCGCGTTGAAGATTTTTGGGCAGATTGCCAAGATGACAAGGAGGTGCGTGTAAGACATTACATGCAGATGACTGTGTACTTCATGAAAAGAATACAATTGTTTCCTATACCTGATCAAGTCGAAGAAGATGAGAGCACCATAATGGACCCTAGGTATGCCGTAGTCACTAATTTTTCGTTGCCAACAATAGATTGGGATGAGCAAGAGGTCAATGACCTCGATATTATAACCAAACTAATTGTGGCTCGTACTGAAGAATGGGTTAATGGACAAGTAACCCAATTAAAGCAACAATGGGTTGTCCTACTATATGAGGGGCTCAAGAGTGAGCCTAGTACTATGGAAGATTTCGCTGCTACAACTTCAACAGGAGGGACATCCAAATCTCCTCTGCTCACAAGATCAAAGAAGAGGAAAGGGATTGAAGTGGAACAGTCTCCAAATCCCAAGGTTTATTCAAGAAAAGATTAAGGAGGCTCACTCTCTAAGAGGCCTAAAGGGATGAGAAGCATCACAGAGCAGTCGACAATTCAAGAGGGTCCCCTTCAGAAGGGCGAGGAAGGGAAAATAGATCAGCCAAAACCTCCTCCAGCTCTCCTTGTCTCCACCACCCTTCCATCTGTTTCCCAGGCCATGGTCGCCGCATCCCCACCTGTGATGGACATCTCAGTCCATCTCGCCTCCTCTCCCTCGATTGGGCCCATAATAGTGGTTGACTCTTCCTCTACCGCAACTTCTCCACTTTCCTTTGCCACCATGTCACCTACTACATCGCTTCCACTGGCAACAACAACAATACCAATGCCCGCACTCACTTTGCTAGAAGCTTTACATTTGGGTAATGTTAGGTTCTCTCTTAGCTATCCAACAATGTAATTTTTTTCACTTTCTGACAATGTTAAGCCATTCATCCATAATTTTTTTTATTTGTATGTCTCTTTTTTTGGAAAAAAGTAGTGTTTGGTGTTTTTTTCGTTATAAATTAACCGTTCATTGAAATTTCAAATAAATTACATTTTTAGAAACTAGACTCCATTCTACAGTTTTTTTTTAAAAAAATTCAATTAGTTTCCAAAATTTGTAGGGTTAGCATGGCCAAATTTCTATTTTTCAGGAAGTCTCCACTTATTAGTAAAAAATAAAGCATTCATTAAAAAATTATTAGAAAAAGCATGCATCAACTACATACTGTTACCTGACTTCTAACCGTAGCAATTTTAAAAATACTAAAAAAAAGTTCACCCAGAGTTGCTATGTTATGTTTTTTCTGACAAAAGCAACACCAATTTGTGTATGTCCCTTGTTTATCTCAACCATTTTCAAGATAAATTAGTAGTTTAGAAAGTAGACTCGGAGCACTTGAATCCTTAGTTTTGTTCCATCTCAAAATTTTGAGTGTAAGTATCCTGAATTTCACATCCAAGGTCAGTATTTCCTAATTTTAGAAGAAAAAAAGAGGCCACTTAAGCCCCCTTATTGGGAACCATCTTGGTGCACTTCCCCGTGAGTAAATCAACTTCCAAAAAACATTTGGGCCCACAAGCTTTCCAACATCACAAGTCCACAAGTTGCAAGATGGGCGAGGAAAGCTCTACCTCTTGAACACATAATTCCCATCCTCTTCTATGCACCACAATATCACTAATTCCCCTAGCCTTATCTTGCAAGTGATTTGTCAAAATTGCCTCACTTGTAGGTCTCTTGTCAATTATTTTGGTTCTATGGAATAACTCCTTCAAATCATCCTCCATGAAATGAGCAAAATCCCTCTTTACACCTTTTGACTTGGACTGCATTTTAGATGCCTCTGGCTATGGTTTTTTGGCCTTAGGTTTTGTCTTTTTAGGCTTAGGTTTTTCCTTAGATGGTTCACTTGCTTGACTCATTTTATAATTTTATATAGAACAAGGGTTTTACAATTTTGGTTAAGACTAGGGCTCCAATTTACTCAGTACCCTAGCAGAATTATGCAAGTCTTAAATCTTAAAAAATTGTGCGATAAAACCCTACAGAGATTCTCCGAATTCACTTAAGGCATACTAATTTTCACTTTGAAATTAAAACACACTGAATTGTAGTAACCCTAGTATGAAAACCCTCAATTACTAGAAATTCCTTTTCTCAATTTGGCCTTTGTAGAACAACATGGACAAAAGGATAAAAATGAACTCACTCAAAAACCCTAGCTATTTTGCTTCTTGAAATTGCTCACCTGAAACTCCTCTTGTGTTCTTGCCTTCAAATTCTTACTGAAATGATGAAAATTCGTTCAATTTGCACCTTTATGGGCTTCAAATTCGAGCTAATACCCCTTTAACGGCAAAAGACGGATCACGAGAGTGAAATGGAGTGCACTGACAGTTAGCCGTTCAAATTTGAATTCCAACCATTAATCTAATTGTTTTAAAACAAGATTGATGGTTGTTGAATGTCCTTCGCACATCACTTTTTGCTTTAAAGCTCTTGGACATGAAGTCGCAATGTGAAGGAAGGATAAGATGAATTGTGGAATTGACACGTAGCAACCTTTGAATCTTGCCACCAACTCCATCTTAGCGACCATTGCACATGACATATGAGTCTTGGGCCAATCAAACCGAAACCACAATGCCTTGGCACCCCATGATACAAGGAATATTCCAGAGCATATTTCTCCCCCTTTCATCGCACATTGCATTTATTCATTTACCCCTTTGGTTCATAACCACGATGCACTGAAGTGATGGGATGGAAATTTTCAAATTAAGACTTTTAGTGCATATCGCTTGCTTCATCCTCCTTTGGGTGCAATCTACAATACAAAGAGTGTATGCGATGCACTAAGAAGCTGACACCTGTACATAGAATATTCTTTTGAAATATTATCCTTCTTTTCCCTTTTTACATGAAACACATCACATATCACAAATTGGTCATGAGGCAATATGTTCATTAGTGCAATGCAAAGGAATGATGCGACAACATAGGATTAAGCCAAGTGGCACAATCTTGATCAATAGCACATATTGCTAAGAGCACTAGGTGAGCAAGGATATAATTTATGATACAAGGAACTACAACGATGGAACTACCACCACCTCATATCTTGGACCATATATTTTATAGGCCCTGAAGTGGTATATGAGAGATTACCTATAACACTAGATGGTTCACTTGTAGATTGCTCACAACATATTCTAGAGGAGCACATGTTCAAGTACAAATATTTAAATATAAAATGGGCCTCCTAAGTTAGGGTCACATATTTTCTACATTTAGTAATAATTTTATTTGAACTTTTAAGAGAATCTTAATCAACTGCATTCAACAATAGCCTAAATGTCTCTAGGAGCTCAAAGAGATCCATGATAGACATGTTGATTTCCTTTTTTCTCTCAATCATAATTTCAAAAAATTGTAGAGAAAAATTGAGGCCATGGTGCACATCCTCACCACTCAAAGCAAAAGCATCAACTTGCCACAATTAAACGTCACAAGTTAAATGTCAAGCCTTCCATCTTCAGACTTTGGGTATGAACCAAGAAGTTAGCAAAGGCAATTGTCCTCAAAATAGTTTTAGGACCTCTACAAGACCCATCACTTCACATTGGCATGCTACTAATTGTAATGAGAGCAAACAGAACTTAGTTGTTTTGTGATCTTCTGAATAAAATTGTGAATGTAATCAAGAGAATTTAGATCTATGCCACTCCTTTGGTTTATTTTGTAAGTTATATGGGATTTAAACCTATTTTTGTAACAATATGGATTACACTTTCCACTTTCCCAACCATACATCCTATATTTTATTTTGTTAGATACCTAGGTTCTTTGCCAAAATCTCTTTTCAATGTTTGTATATATCATCATTTATCATAAAAGAATAATTTCCATAATTTCATGACTCTATCTTCAATTTCACATTTTCCCTAAGTTTGACACACAAGTTCCATTACAATAATGTAAGAGGGCATTAGAATGGCTTGGAAACTTCTTAAACTTGGGCATTCCTATGTCATTCTGTAGAGTTCATCTCATGCTGTCAATGTATTTGGGTTACAACAATAACCAACAAAATAAGGTTGCTTGATGATTCAAGATAATTTGCATACATGATGCTTGGTATTTTCTAGAAAGTGTTGCTTTGCTAAAAATGTTGGCACTAAGATCGGTCAATATACCTTACGTTTAGTTGTAACACAATGGTCATAAAAGGTTATTTTATAGTCACTGTTGAGTGATGATATCTTATGATGTAATAGTTATGTAAAATTCAACTAGTGATCATATCATATAGGGAATTTAAGACGTTAGAATCCAAATAAATTTATACTACTATATCATATATTATAAAACATAGAAAATTTAGGATGCTAGAATTCAAATAAATTTAAAGTAATACATCATACCATATAATATAAGGAATTTAGGACGTTATGAATTCAAATAAATTTATAATACTACATGATATTATCAAAATTTTAACACTTTAAGATGTTTTGACAACTATATAGGTTGTTGTCACTCATATTGTTCAAATGCAACATTATGTCTTTACTATCTATAAAGTTGTTAGTTATGTAGCACTTTATGACAAATGTTTTCGTTGCTTCCTTTAATCCTCTCAGACTAAATTTCATCCACCATGGTTGTTATGATAATTTTGAAAAACTACCCAAAAAATAAAGTTCAAATGAGCTCATTTTTAATTTTTAGATTAATCTTTGTGCTCATCTTTTTCCTTTACCAAATCCAAATGTCTCTTTCACTAAATTTTAGTTTATTAGAAACACAGTGTATAGATAGATGCAAATACTGAAATTGTTATTGAGAATAGGTAATCATCTTGAGACTCATATCTCTTTACATCTTTTATATATGTATTTAAGATACCTATGCTATTATCATCCAAAATGCGACAAGTAAAATATTAATTCAACATTTTTTTGGTTTTTTCTTAGAATATTATCTTCCTTCGAAAAATAAAGAAGACTACCACATTCATTAAATGTATAATATAAATCACATTTATTAGAAATTATTAAAACACATAATATTATTTGAAATGTACAAATATACAACATATTAAAATATATTTATTGAAACATTTCATATTTATCCAAAAGTAGAATGTACATGATATTAAAGTAGTAATAAGAGTTTAATAGAGGAATTATATCTAAATATGTATGTGTAGACACTTGAAATTGACCTTCCATTATAATTAATTAATTAAATATTTAATTAATTATTTTCCCCATAATTCATATTTTTCTCATATTCTCATGATTAATTAAATTAATTAAATAGTTAATTAGTGAATTAATTAAATAGTTAACTAGTGAATTAATTAAATAGTTAATTAATTAGTGAATTAATTAAATAGTTAATTAGTGAATTAATTAAATAGTTGATTAATTAGTGAATTAATTAAACAGTTGATTAATTAGCGAATTAATTAAACAGTTGATTAATTAGTGAATTAATTAAACAGTTGATTAATTAGCGAATTAATTAAACAGTTGATTAATTAGCGAATTAATTAAACAGTTGATTAATTAGCGAAGTAATTAAATAGTTGATTAATTAGCGAATTAATTAAATAGTTGATTAATTAGCGAATTAATTAAATAGTTGATTAATTAGCGAATTAATTAAATAGTTGATTAATTAGCGAATTAATTAAATAGTTGATTAATTAGTGAATTAATTAAAGAGTTGATTAATTAGTGAATTAATTAAATAGTTAATTAATTCGCTAATTAATTAGTTAATTAATTCGCTAATTAATTAATTAGTTAATTAAATAATTAATTAGTTAATTAAATAATTAATTAGTTAATTAAATAAGTAATTAGTTAATTAAATAAATAAATAAGTAATTAGTTAATTAATTAAATAATTAAGTAATTAGTTAATTAATTAAATAATTAATTGAAATTTGAACACTGTGCATGGAGGATGGCTCCCACTACTCTGAAAATTCTTGTGTCCTCTGTTTCGTTTTCTCCAACGACCTCTATTATATCTTCCTCTGTGCACTCCATGCTGAAAGACAAAGGTGCTCGCGCCCTTGATGGTTTGGGGTTTGTAGATTATTCCAGTCTATGCCTAGCCAGGCCATGGTTAGGGCTTCTCATTTCAAGTGGGGTTCTGTGTAGGATGGAGAGGCAGGTCCTTGCAAAATCGTTTCATTTAAAACGACTCTAGGTAAGGATACCCCAGATGCAGTGGAGGATTGGAAGATGCCACAGTCCTCTTCCCAAGACCATTCTCCTTCCCATCCGTGCGCTACTCTAAAACTCACGTTCTTCATCCGCAACTCAAGCACGACCCCAGAAATTGTCTAGACAACATCGCTTTGGACAAAGGAGTATCTGAAGGAGCACGCGCTGATTTGCAGATTCATGAAAGTCTAGCCAAAGTTGTGTGACCTCCACGCTTGGATAAGTAATAACTGGAAAGAATACATAGAGGATGAAATTAGTATTTACCCTTGCACTAAGGGCTTTTTTATTTTGGAATTCAAATCTATGGAAGATAAGGAATTGATCCTCAATACAGGGCCTTGGTTCTACCAGGGAGAATTTATATGCATCAAACCTTGGTTCCCCTCTTTTGATACTCGAACTAAGACGTTCTCTTCAACATTCCTTTGGGTAAGATTACCCTACCTTCCTTTGCAATTTTGGGAAATTGAGTGTTTGATTCCAATTGCCAATGGTCTCAATAAATATCACAACATTTCTAAAGAAACTATAAATTATGAAAACTCTACATGTGCTCAGTTATGTGTTGAATTTGATTTGTCCAAAGGCCTACAGGTCGAAATCTCATTGAAAGTCAAAAATAGGCATTGGAGACAACAAGTAGATTATGAAAAGATAGCTTTTAGATGCAGAAATTGTTTCTCAACAGCTCATGGTACCCCTCAATGCAATAAGAAGCAAGCTAAGTGCAGGGTGTAGTTACTTATCAACCTTCTTGGTGGATTGGGGTTGAATCCAGCCACTATGTAATTGCTCTGAGGGCGAAGGATGATTCTTCTTCATGAGAAATGCCTCCTACTCAGTGTTCTCCTCCCTCAATGGCTTCACAAGCTCTAGATCAAAGGCACTCCCTTCTAACTCAAGCAGAACCGCCTACACCAATTACATTAGAGTGTTCTAATCACCAGTCTCTTGAGTCTTCGGTGATCTCAACAAGTTTAGTATCTAAAGAAGTGACTAAGAAGGAATTTTGCATCGGGCAAAATATCTCCTACAAGTCGGAGTAGGAATGGACAAAAGTAAAAAGGAAGAAATCTCCTCCCTCAAGGGCCAAACATTCAATGACATTAAAATCAGCAAAATTTGCGGAGAAAAACTAACTATTGTAACTAAGAAATATGTAAATCTTGATTCAAAATAATAGATGAGTGTTATCCTCTCTGAGAGCAATTTGCCAAAATAAATAAATAAATAATTAGTTAATTAATTAAATAATTAACTAATTAGTTAATTAATTAAATAATTAACTAATTAGTTAATTAATTAAATAGTTAATTAGTTATTTAGTTAATTAGTTAATTAGTTAATTAATTAGTTAGTTAGTTAATTAATTAATTAATTAATTAGTTAGTTAGTTAATTAATTAATTAATTAATTAGTTAGTTAGTTAATTAATTAATTAATTAGTTAGTTAGTTAATTAATTAGTTAGTTAATTAATTAGTTAGTTAGTTAATTAATTAGTTAGTTAGTTAATTAATTAGTTAGTTAGTTAATTAAGTAGTTAGTTAATTAATTAATTAAATAGTTAATTAAATAGTTAATTAAATAGTTAATTAAATAATTAATTAATTATTTAATTAATTAAATAGTTAATTAATTAATTAGTTAGTTAATTGATTAATTAAATAGTTAGTTAATTAATTAATTAAATAGTTAGTTAATTAATTAATTAGTTAGTTAATTAATTAATTAATTAGTTAGTTAATTAATTAATTAATTAGTTAATTAATTAATTAATTAGTTAATTAATTAATTAATTAGTTGGTTAATTAATTAATTAGTTAATTAATTAATTAATTAGTTGGTTAATTAATTAATTAGTTAGTTAATTAATTAATTAGTTAGTTAATTAATTAATTAGTTAGTTAGTTAATTAATTAATTGTTAGGATTAAGTTAATTAGTTAGTTAGTTAGTTAGTTAATTAATTAATTAGTTAGTTAATTAGTTAGTTAATTAGTTAGTTAATTAGTTAGTTAATTAATTAATTAGTTATTTAATTAAGTAATTAGTTAGTTAATTAGTTAGTTAGTTAATTAATTAGTTAGTTAGTTAATTAATTAGTTAGCTAGTTAATTAATTAGTTAGTTATTTAATTAATTAGTTAATTAGTTAATTAATTAGTTAATTAGTTAATTAATTAGTTAATTAGTTAATTAATTAGTTAATTAGTTAATTAATTAGTTAATTAGTTAATTAATTATTTAATTATTTATTTATTTAGTTAATTAATTAATTAAATATTTAATTAATTAATTAATTTTAATTAATTAGTTAATTTTAATTAATTAGTTAATTATTTATTTATTTAGTTAATTAATTAATTAAATATTTAATTAATTAATTAATTAACTATTTAATTAATTAATTAATTAACTATTTTTTTTTATTTATTTTTTTAGACCGCAGGAATCGCAGCACACCCCCCAGCAAACCGCAGTGCGCCCGGTAAACTTTTTAACGTGATCGGCCAAGGCCGGGCGCTACCCTGCACTACCTGACCTGGGGAAACTAGAACCAGGACCACCGTATTTAACGGAATTATTAATTAACTATTTAATTAATTAATTGGGAAATAGTTAATTAATTAATTAAATAGTTAATTAATTTAATTAAATAGTTAATTAATTAATTAAATAGTTAATTAATTAATTAAATAGTTAATGTACACTAGTTAATTAAATAATCAATTAATTAGTTAATTAGTTAATTAAATAATCACCAATTAGTTAATTAGTTAATTAAATAATCAATTAATTAGTTAATTAGTTAATTAAATAATCAATTAATTAGTTAATTAGTTAATTAAATAATTAGTTAATTAGTTAATTAGTTAATTAATTAGTTAATTAGTTAATTAGTTAGTTAATTAGTTAATTAGTTAATTAATTAGTTAATTAGTTAATTAATTAGTTAATTAGTTAATTAGTTAGTTAATTAGTTAATTAGTTAATTAATTAGTTAATTAGTTAATTAATTAGTTAATTAGTTAATTAAATAATTAATTAGTTAATTAGTTAATTAAATAGTTAGTTAGTTAATTAAATAGTTAGTTAGTTAATTAATTAGTTAGTTAGTTAATTAATTAATTAGTTAGTTAGTTAATTAATTCGTTAGTTAGTTAATTAATTAATTAGTTAGTTAATTAATTATTTAGTTAGTTAATTAATTAATTAATTAGTTAGTTAGTTAATTAATTAGTTAGTTAGTTAGTTAATTAATTAGTTAGTTAGTTAATTAATTAATTAGTTAGTTAGTTAGTTAGTTAGTTAGTTAATTAGTTAGTTAATTAATTAATTAATTAATTAGTTAGTTAGTTAATTAATTAATTAATTAATTAATTAGTTAGTTAGTTAATTAATTAATTAATTAGTTAGTTAGTTAATTAATTAATTAATTAATTAGTTAGTTAATTAACTAACTAATTAGTTAGTTAATTAATTAGTTAGTTAATTAACTTAGTTAGTTAATTAACTTAGTTAGTTAATTAACTTAGTTAATTAATTAGTTAGTTAATTAACTTAGTTAATTAATTAGTTAGTTAATTAATTAGTTAGTTAATTAATTAACTAAGTTAATTAATTAACTAAGTTAATTAACTAACTAGTTAGTTAGTTAACTAGTTAGTTAGTTAACTAACTAACTAGTTAATTAGTTTTTTTTTTTAGACTGCAGAAATCGGGTAACACAACCCCTATAAACTGTAGTGTGCCTGGTAAACTTTTTAACGTGATCGGCAGCGCTAGCGTGACACGCCCTCCGGTACCACGGGGGTGGGGGATACGAGACCTCGTGACCAACCTCCTACAATAGGAAAGATTTAACCAACCGAGCTAGGGCCCCAACCCCAATTAATTAGTTAATTAACTAACTAATTAAACAGTTAATTAATTAATTAATTAGTTAATCAATTAATTAACTAGTTAATTAGTTAATTAGTTAATTAGTTAATTAGTTAATTAATTAATTAGTTAATTAATTAATTAATTAGTTAGTTAATTAGTTAGTTAATTAATTAGTTAATTAGTTAGTTAATTAATTAATTAATTAGTTAGTTAATTAATTAATTAATTAGTTAGTTAATTAATTAGTTAATTAATTAATTAATTAGTTAGTTAATTAATTAGTTAATTAATTAATTAATTAGTTAGTTAATTAATTAGTTAGTTAGTTAATTAATTAGTTAGTTAATTAATTAGTTAGTTAGTTAATTAATTAGTTAATTAATTAATTAATTAATTAGTTAGTTAATTAATTAATTAATTAGTTAGTTAATTAATTAATTAATTAGTTAGTTAATTAATTAATTAATTAACTAGTTAATTAATTAACTAGTTAATTAATTAATTAATTAATTAATTAGTTATTTAGTTAATTAATTAGTTAGTTAGTTAATTAATTAATTAATTAATTAGTTAATTTAATAGTTAATTAATTAATTAATTAGTTAATTTAATAGTTAATTAATTAATTAATTAGTTAATTTAATAGTTAATTAATTAATTAATTAGTTAATTTAATAGTTAATTAATTAATTAATTAGTTAATTTAATAGTTAATTAATTAATTAATTAGTTAATTTACAGTTAATTAATTAATTAATTAGTTAATTTAATAGTTAATTAATTAATTAATTAGTTAATTTAATAGCACTAATTAATTAATTACAGTTAATTAATAGTTAATTAATTAATTAATTAATTAGTTAGTTAATTAATTAATTAATTAGTTAATTTAATAGTTAATTAATTAATGAATTAATTAGTTAGTTAGTTAATTAATTAATTAATTAGTTAGTTAGTTAATTAATTAATTAATTAAGGGCGGGGGCCCTAGCTCGGTTGGCTATGTAATTCCGTTGCGGCTCTGCTGGTCACGAGTTCTAGTCTCCCCCGTCCCGTGGTTCCGGAGGGCGTGTCGCGCCAGCGCCGCCGATCACGTTAAAAAGTTTACCAGGCGCACTGCAGTTTATAGGGGGTCGTGCTACCTGATTCCTGCAGTCTAAAATAATAATAATAATAATAATAATAATTAATTAATTAGTTAATTTAATAATTAATTAATTAGTTAATTTAATAGTTAATTAATTATTTAATTAATTAGTTAATTAATTAATTTAATAGTTAATTAATTAGTTAATTAATTAGTTAATTAATTAATTTAATAGTTAATTAATTAGTTAATAGTTAATTAATTAGTTAATTAATTTATTAGTTAATTAAATAGTTAATTAATTATTTAATTAAATAGTTAATTAATTATTTAATTAAATAGTTAATTAATTATTTAATTAAATATTTAATTAATTATTTAATTAAATAGTTAATTATTTAATTAATTAAATAGTTAATTATTTATTTAATTAAATAGTTAATTATTTAATTAATTATTATCCATCTCTATAATTATATTATATTTAATTGATTATGTTTTTCTCCTTTTCCTCTAGGGCTGGTTAACTTAATTCACTCAACCATAGCCCTCACTCTCACTCAATAATTCTTTTAATCCCAATTAATTAATTAATTAATTCACTCTTAGATCCTAATTGACCTTTTTCTCAGTTAAATATTCTTTCAATCCTCAAACTTGTCATCATGTGACATGTGTCCTCTCTCTTCACATGTGAGAGCTTGCACAATCCTCCAATTATTCTTCAACTCATCCTTCATAAATCACTTAATAAAAATGACACTTTAAGGTTTGACCATGCATGGGGCGACCCTCCTCTTTCCAATAAATCCCAATTTTAAAACCTCCCTTGGAATAGACAAAAAGTCAAATCTTGTATCTTTTGGAAATCCTACCAAAATCTCCCTTTCCTCTGTCCAATCCTCATCACTAGCCACCATTTCCAAGAAAGCTCCTTTTAACCTTTGTTTATTTCCTCTTGCTTGAGAGCTCTCATCTATTGTGAGCCCTTAATTGAATCCTACACCTGTCATTTGTATCTAGTCATTTGCAACTAAGTACACATCATTTTCTATTAGAAAGCCCCTATCATACCCTTATTATGTTGTTTAGTTACTGAGCAATCCACATTATAGTCTATCATTGTCAAGCAAACAAGTATTTGAGAGAGAAAATCAAGTGAAGCAAGGGCACACTCTACTCCAACTCTATTTGAGGAGCAAAGTGATTTAAGGTTAAATATGTTGTCTATTTGTATTATCTTTATGTTTGTTGTCTTATCTCATTTTCTTGTCTACAATATGAAATATACATAAAATTATTGTATTTCTAAAGATTTGAGTCTCTCTTCCTTAGCTTTCCTTTTGAAAAGTTATTTACCTTTTCATAATTGTCATATGATAATAATGGAGAAATTATTTGTCCATCCAACAACTTAACATGTGATATAGCCACAAATTATCAAAAACATGTGATATAGCCACAAATGTTAATGCTACTCTTTCTCTTCATCCTATGTTAATTGTTGCTTTGGAAAGAGTTAATCCTTTTGATTTTTGTATTGTTAGTGTCCAAGCTAATTGTAAGGTTAGTTGATATGTGTGTTCTTTTTGTAGTGATGAAATTGGAATCATATTTTGAACATCTTCAAGTGGAATTATAGAGTAATTATCAAATTCCACCATAACATATGTTGGTGGATTTGGTGGTGAACTTCCAAGTTTGTATATTATATTTTGAATATATCCTAAAGCTCCATTTATAAGACTTTCTTCTATCCATAAATTAGAGGCTAACATGACCCTCGTATCCTTAGTGATTAATAATTCAACATTTAATTCATTATTTAGACCCATTGATGGATTGACACTCCTTTCTTTGGTTGAAAAGCTACGACCTATCAATCTTCTCAACATCCAATTTTCTTCTATTATGGTTATGTACATTATCATTTTTTGTAAATAGATGAATATTGTTATCAAACTCTTCCCTAATTGTTGGATACAGTACAGTTACATGAGTTCTTGTCATCAATATTTTTTAATTGTTGATTGTTAGATGTGCATCTTTAATATTTGTGAGTAGTTGGTGAAACCTTTGTTGATCCCCACTTCACCTTCCTGTCTTAATATCTTATACAAAAGAACAGCTATTTTAAATTATTCACATAGTAATTTTTCACATGTGTTACTATTATATGGTGGTTTATCAAGTTAATAGGAGCCAATTGTCCCTAATCTACTACCAAAATGATTTATCTTCCTCCAAAACTCAAGTTTGATTTTTCAAAAAATGATTGGTGTAGTTGTGAATCTATATTTTGTAGCAATTTTTTTTAATAAACCTCATTTCATCAATCAATATGTATTTTGTGCATTGGATTTCTTCTTAGAAACTTGTAAATCTTATTCCTTCTATTAAAAAAAAATTGTAAATGGAGTTTTTAATGTTGAATGGATTGTTGATGCACCAATATTGAAAACTGTAACTCCAATTATCACAAATAATAATAGGGGACAATGTTGTGGTGTCGATCGTGCATCTTGAAGTGCTTTACAAATTATATGTATTAGATATGATTTACTTGTTCTTTCTATTCCCTGAATAATCATGCATAATGGCATGACATTTTGATGTTGATAATGTTATGTCATGATAATATCAAGTGCTTGTTTTTGCTTCACACCTAAGGTTTCATATGACATCTCTAATGTTACAGTATCAAATATTAGTAACCCATTCTCTTTCATGTTGTTGATGAAACTTATTTATAAGTTATTTATGTAATCTTCTCCTTGAAATTCATTACTCCATAGAGTTTGTCTATCAATATCTCTTCTACCCAACATATGTATTTTTGTTATATCCATAATTTATCCATGATGTAGTGTTGAGATAATCTCTCACTCATGTTTATATGTAATGTGATAAATATGTGGAACAACATCATCTTCACAATCATTATAGTTTTCACTATCATTTGAAATAATCGTCCATTCCAAATGTCATTAACTATAATTGAGTGGCTCCTAATTTGACATAATTATAGTATCATCAAATTTGATCTCTTTCTATATTGCAAAATGACTAGGATTGATTAGAGAGATCAAGGGCTCATATTGATTGAGAGGTTTGAGATGAGATGAAGATGAAGTGTCTCCACGTTGGAGTACTTGGAGGGATCCAAGATTCAAGGGAGATCAATGTTGAAGATTTCTTTGGGAGGAGTGGATGGATAAAATTGAAAGGGTACCTTGAGGTACCTTAAGGATATGGGCAGATCTTTAACCCATATAATGTGTACCAAGACCCATGTCTAAGTATCTTTTGGAAGATGTGCAAGGTTTGAAAGGATTGATCAAGATTTAGGAATATGCAAGTGAGTGATTAGTGGGCTAATTAAATTTAGCCAACTTAATGAAAAGTGAAGTAAATAAATACATGTTATATTTATTTTATTGTTGGGATGAAGACGGGGGATTTGGATAAATAAATATTTGGATTATTCTATCTAAGGTTGAATTATAGAAGAGTGGTGATAAATAATTAATGCTAAGAATAGGATTGGGAGAATAGTGATTTTATGAAATAAGTAATAAATATTATTTAATTAAGATTGAGGTGAAAATTAGATGATTTATTAAATAAACAAGGATTTATTGAATCAATTATAAAGAAAATGATCAAGCGATGCCCTAATTATATTTGAAATCAACAACCCATAAAAAAATGTATTTTTCTTTTACAAAATTATACAAACAAAAGATTTAAATAAAATCTTTAAAATATTTATAAATTAATTTTAAAATTATTATAATTTATGAATTTTTAAAGTAATTTTTTTCATAATTATTATAAATTATTATTTAATAAATTATTTTTTAATATTTTTAATATTTTAAAATCCACCATACAAAATACTCCTTAAGAAAGTTGCCGCCTTCAGTAAAAGTAACAAGGCTTCCAAATTGCAGCGCAGGTTCGAATCCACAGATTTAAACTAAAATTTAAATTGCGGAAAGTACAGGTTTAGTTCGCTAGTTGCACCGTCAATTCAATAGTTATTTTCTACGATTGAGGAATCTAACAAGATTTCAAGTCGGAGGCGATAGCTAGCGTCGATTCAACATTTATATTCTCGTAATGAGAAATCTAAAAAGATTTCTACGGGACGTCGTCATTTTCAGCATTCTCTTCCTCCTGACAGTTAAATTTGAAAGGATCAGTCAGAACCTTGTGACAAAATTTTAGGTCATGTGGGTTTATTAAAAGTCATTTAATGTCTTTACTGACCTCTATGAATGTATTAATTGGAGACCCAACTGATCCCCCCCACAACTTGAGGCGATCCTTGGCTTGAGCAACCTGCACGACAAAGGAAAAGACAATCATTAAAATTTAAGGCAGTGAGATGATGGTGCTGAAACCCCTGCAGAAATACAATGCTTTACCTCTTTATTCCAGTCAGTGAAATATGTGATTAATATTAGAATGAGAGTCTGGAGGGCTGTTCCACAGATCATACCAGCCCAGATGCCCTGTTTCAACATGCCAATTTAAGTTTTTTGTATAGCGGATAAAAGAAGAGGAATTTGGGGAGGAACGAGTTTACCTTGGCTCCAAGGTCAAATTTATACCCCATAAGAAGGCCCAGGGGTACTCCAATGACATAGTAGCACCCTATGTTTACATAGGCTATCAGGGCTTGCCAACCTCCACCCACAGCCACACCTGAGATGTTTCCATAAAGATAAAGGAGCCTTCAAAATTAATAGAACAGAGTGAACCCAAAATCAAATTGGACAACGTCAAGAATTACAGTCATGTAAACCTTGAAACCTGAATTAGTATTTACATTCTACCTGATAGAACCTGCTGTACACTATTTAAAAGCATTGACACTCCAAGTAACATTGCCATGTTGGACGCTTCAGTCATGACCGCTTTACTATCTGTGAATAGTACAGCAAAATCATATTTGGTAGCTAGAATGATTCACATACATATCAGACCGATTGATAGTGATGTTAGAATCACTATGAGCACAGAGAATTTTGCGGCTCTCGGGTGGCCAGCTCCCAGTTCATTTGATATTCTGACGCTGCACAAAGTCAAAGCAGGCTAAGCAGTAAGCACCGGTTACAAGCTTCCCCCCGATGTCTATTAACAGAAAAGTTCTTACCTAATGCCAGCATTGAAACCTATGAAGATCATGGCTTCCCATCCATCCAAAGTCATGCTGCAAAAGGAATAGATAAAAATCGTCAAATGGGGTGCATTTTACAGTAATAATTACAACATATAACAGGTTTAAACAAGCATATACACCAGGACTAAAGGACCTAACTCCTGTACAGGTCCACTGACCTGGAAACATAAAGTCTTACCCATACATCTACTAGTTCATCTCAATCACTAAGGATATGTTTAAACAGCAATGCCAGTAGATTAAAAACTGCATTTTAATACAAATGTCAAATTTTTAGAGTCGATAGATTTGGGAAGTCTACTTACCAGACAGATAATGCGTCGACTTCAATTGCTGGGTTTTTTAGATGACCCGTCAAAAGAATCAATGACATCATATACCAGAACTCTAGACTGAAAATACAAACCACAAAAATGAATGTGACCAACGCAATCTTAACTCTTCACAGATTTTGTTCATTCTCTGGTCCTAATTTAGGTTTTTCATTACCAGAAATCAAGTTTGGAAGGGAAAAACAAACACTGTTACTAACCACAACATGACAGCTGAAGCCACTGAAAGTCGAACAAAAGCCCATAAATCCCGAAAAGCGAGCCAGGAGAATCCTCTCCAGGCATCTTGGCAAAAGTAAACGATATACAAGAATTGACCGATATCAATAATCCACCATGATACATTCAATGGGATAGCTACTCCAACTAATCCCAAACTCAATTTGAATATTAATAACCAATTCAGAAAAACATGGATTATTAATCCAATCAAGGCAATCCAAGCCATGGCCATGACTTTTCTCTGTGCTTGAAGAAATTTCTGCATCGGGAAGATGAATGCAAAAGAAAACATCTGTGGCAGTATCCAACGAACAAATTTTCCAGCTAAATCAGCTACCTCAGCATCCTGTCCTAGCAACTTTAGAATTGGTGTGGCGAAAATGTAAACAAGACTCATAAGCACTGCTGTAGAGAACAATATTATCCATGAACGCTGCATATATACACCGAGCACGTGAATCTGTCCTGCACCAAAGGCCTGACCACAGAGGGTCTCCAGTGCACTGCCCATACCCAACTGCATAGAGACCAGAAAAAATATTGTCTTGCTTTATTCATTCCAAACTTCAAAGTAAATAGTTCAGTATTGCTATAAAGTGAAAAAATAAATGCATAGTTAATGGATTCTTCAGTATTATACAGCTCTACAAATTTATGTGGCCTTCCTATTGTGAATTTCATGCTGATCCCATTGATTTCCTTTCATTAATGAGGAAGATGATTGGGCTGATAGAATGTAGAAATGGCCTAGTACAGTTCTCAGGTTTAAGTCACCTTGTGGTGCTCGTAGAAACTTGAAATAAGACAGGGTACTAGGCAAATTCACCATCAACAATTCATTGTCAACAAATTCACCTCTAACAATTCATCATCAAGTCCAACAATTCATCGCTATGAAAAATTCATTGCAGTGAATTTTTTACCAGATGAATTTGTCATGGCGATGAATTGTTGGAGGTGAATTTGTTGGCAGTGAATTTTCGAATTGCTGACAGTGAATTTTCCATGAGATGAATTTGTCATGGTGATGAATTGTTGGAGGTGAATTTGTTGGCGATGAATTTTCCTAGAGCCCTATCCCCTATATTTGGAGCAAAACACTTATTTGAATATTCAGTCCTTGAGAGATGAATGCATACTGTTTTTTAATTACCAGTAAGATGCCTATATCTACTTCTTGTCTATGATGCATAAAAGAATCCAAAATATAAATGAACAACATTATTTCAAATAAAGTAATTCATATTAGTCAGTTATTTGTTATATTAATGATATCAAGTTTTCACAATTCATATTGTTCTTTTGCAATGATTTCTGGATTCGATTGTGTGATAATTTTTGAATCAACGTTTCGGATCACACTCCTACATGATCAATTAGACAGAAAATTATTTGTTGTATGCTATATCCACATACACTCTTGGAGATATTATTCAATATCCCTAGAAAGAAGTTTACCGTTGAAGGCTAAGTAAAGCAGTTGTATAGCTGTCCACAGGATGGATAGCTGCCTAATTTTCTGCCTAATTGATCATGTAGGAGTAGTCTACCACCAGTTACACCACTCATTCTAAGAATGCTCCCAACATAGTGTCTGGTAACGTAAAGAATGGCCTGGATCTAAGTCGACCTGGTGATGCCATATTTGGGGTTAGATGTTTCTGTTATGACCCAAAATCATGCAACCATAGGTGGAGTTGTTGTAATTGGAAGACAGGTCTGATGAGAAGACACATAGTTTTATACAAAGTCGCCAATCTTGCAAGCAGCTTATTCAGCCCTCCTTAGGGTTTGTAGATGAGTAGACCATCTACTTCACTTTCGAAGAATGCAAAACAGAGAACCCAAGCAAAATAAAAAATAAAAGCACATTGTAAAATTCATTTTTGTAATCACTCACTAAAATTGCAAACCAGAGAACACAACCAAATGAAAAAAATAAAAAAAGGGTAATCTCTTTTTGCACTCACCATAATTCCAAAAACCAGTGTTGCAATGACTGTGTTCCCTAGGGCCACAGCAGCCTGGTTCACAGTACCCAATTGTCCTGCAAATGTCTGTGAAATGCCTCCAATTGAATAGTTACATAAACTGGTGAAAATTGCAGGCCCTGCAATTGCCCACAACTTCTTAGATTATATCCAACTCTCTTTTCTAAAACTCTCAAATGTAGAGATGGCAGATATATCCATATCAGCCTTTCTTGGCATCTCCTCACATCCATCTCTGTTAATATGATCTTGTTCTTGCTCTTCAGCAATCAGTAGAGAAGAGTGGAGAGAGTCTGCCATGCTCGAATCACTTACAATGCGCTGTCTACTTCCAGTCTAGGAAGGAGCACATAAATAAAATTTAAAATCTTGTAGGACTTTGTTCAATATATTCCTATGAATATTTGGATGTTTTGAAAAGCTCCATGATCAAGATTTGCAATGGATTTTTCTCAAGATGTTTGATGAGGTTATATTGGCCTTTAGGAGTGGATAGAGGAGGCCCTTAAATGATTATTCTACCATATCTTCTGGTAGCAATGCAATTGGAGGGTTTGATTTTGAAGGAGTTTATTTGTGATATTGTTATCAGGATTCAACTGTGTAGTTTTACTAGTCAAACTCATTGACTCATGTTTGTTGGCTTGGTCAATATGTCTTATGATGGAAACATAGGAATGTGAGACTCTGTGATGATGAATGTTATGAATATGGTTGTCTTTAATGATGAAAAGGGATTGAATGATTGACCATGATTAGAGATGGGGTCTTATATATTTCCATTTTCTTGTTGGTCGATGATGATGTGCTCCCATTCATTTCAATGCCTCTTTAATAATTGAGGTCCTAGATGTACGTTTTGATTTTCATGTGCTTGTTGATAGAATGGCCTTTGATCTTGTGATAGTTGCAATACTCAGTTTGAATCATACGAATTTAGGTTTGGTCTCATCAAAGGGTCTAGTGAGAGTAAAGGTAAACCATGTTGGATTGGACAAGCTTGTGGAACACCAGCTCCAACGGTTCTTCAAAAGACATGTATTGTCACTTTTTGGTTTCAGATGGTATGATTATATTTGGAGGATGTTGAACATGTTGCACGTGGTTTGAATTAATAAACCCATCATTAAAGTTGCATTCTTTTTCTTGCTTTAAAAAAAAAGGGTTTTTTCATTTGGTCTTAATATTTGTAGATTTTGGAATGGGTTTTTTTATTTGTAGATTTTGGATTTATCAATTTGGTTTTTGATCTTTGGAAAATATCTATACAAGTCCTTAGTAATAAGGGATTTTTTTATTTTCACACATTTTCAATGATTTTATTAAAAGTTGTAACATATTTTACTTGTAAATGGAAGGTCATTTTTTGCGTTTAATTTAGTGATGAATATGTGGATTAATTGTTTCTTGGCACCACAAAAATCTATTTGCTGGAATTTATTCTCCATCATTGTAAGAAAGACAAGAAAATTTCCTCATTCTTGTTTAGTGTTACAAAAGTCACCATGGTTAATTTGTGTTCTATTTTCTAAGAGAAGTGTTTTACAATTTTTCTACCAAGTCATCAAATGCGGTGATGGGCCCTTTGGGGAGGTTTAAAATCCATTCTAATGCTTTCTCTCACAAGCATTGGGGAAATATTCTAAGCAAGTAAATGCCACTATACCTTTTGGCATGCCATGTAAAATCCCTTTACATGATTTCTTGGATCTCCCTTCCCTTTGTACTTGTCAAATTTAAGAATTTCAAAGTAGGGATGAAAGCAGATTTGTAAAATGGCTCAATCAAAGGGGTAGGGACATAATTATTCAATCTTGTACATCTAATTTTGGTTTTAAATCCCTAGTTGTAACACCTTAATGGAATCCTTCATGGCTTGCCATTCTTGGTCAAAATAGGTGTTAAGAGTTGGTGGTAGTGGATTAAAGTTGGGTAATTGTTGATGGAAATTTTTTTTTTTCTTCTTCAGTGCGCCTGGTAAACTTTTTAACGTGACCAGCGGCGCTGGCGCGACACGCCCTCCGGTACCACGGGACGGGGGGAGACTAGAACTCGTGACCAGCAGAGCCGCAACGGAATTACTTAGCCAACCGAAATAGGGCCCCCGCCCTTTGTTGTTGGAAAGTTTGAGTAGTGAAATAACTTTAATTTGGTAATTGATTGAGTAGATTTTGATTTGATTGATTTTGTTGGTAGGGTAGATTTTATTGAACAAGAGTGGATAGATTGTTTAAAGCATTTTGATTTGGGTAGTATGTTTGATGACTTGTATTAAGTTGACTATGTTGATTGGTTGAATTCTTTGATG
>VDFB02345766.1:0-41575 GCA_007258455.2 Sequoia sempervirens | reverse complement strand
TCCCAATGGTCCTTTCTGAATGGATAATATTGAAACACTGAAGAGGAGAATTAGTATTCCATTAAACCATTTAATCATAATCCATCCAATTATCAAAACATATCTAACTGCAACAAGGAATGAAAGCATGAAACAACCACAAGATCACGACACATGAACACTAAGATTTTTTACATGGAAAACCCAAAAAGAGAAAAATCATGGCGAGGATTAGCTCACAATATATTATAACCGATTATAAGATATTACAGAGGCTCATTGCCAGGAGACATTGTCCAAAAAGGCTCACTTCCAAAAACAAAAAATGGCTACACAACCAAGATGTGAATTGATACAAAATGCACCTTCCTTGTGTTGGATTCAGTTCCTTTTAAGCTCTAAATGCAAAATACTTCTCTAATTTATAATCACTCAATATTCATAATATATCTACTGATATTCAGATCACACACATACAAATTTGTATGTTCGCACTATATCACATATTATCTTGTATGTCATGTTGCTCCTACATTCAAAAATGTCTTATATATATACCCAATACATCCGCATACATCAACTACGTCGGCCTAATTAGATGTAGCCCTATATCAATTCAAAACTGCCTTATCAGCTCCACACTTGAATCAAAACCATCTTTGCGCTCAAACCAAATGTGAAACACTTAGTTTAGGTTGGAATGGACCTAAAATAGATCTCATTAACATCCATAATACATATTTAATCTCCACAACATGTATCAAGCATTAGGTCAACCATGAAATAGACCTAATCACAAAATAAGCCAACTAATCAACACCAATGATCCATCTGGTCATATAATCATGTTCCATCTGGAATATATAATATACTGACACTTGTAAACAATCTCCCAAAATTGTAAAGTTTGATCCCAATCACCGGAGGAACGCGAACTGGATTACTCATACCCATTTACACTGTATACAACCAAAACTAAGTGTTGAACTACTGCTACTTATAACTTTCAAAATATACATCTAAAATAGCTAAAATATTGATCATAGATGCAAATAATAGTCAAGTATAACATATTATCACCTCATAAGTAGATCTTATTACACAAGTGATTGCAGACCAAAATACTGAATTAAGATGTCTCCATTCTGTTCACTAGATTAGAGAAACTGTCAACAATTAATGTTGGCATCAATGGCAACACATTAAAAGGGTTCCTTCTTCATTCTTTCAACAAATAAAAGATAAGGAAAAGTACAAACAAGTGATTTTTATTATTCTCCAAGTGGGAGCTTGGAAAGAGGCAACAGGTTTCTCTTGGTATTCCATTATTTATTACATTTATTGTAATGTTTATCTTCCAACTTTAGGTGCCCAAGTTGGAGGGAAAGTATCAGAGCCAAAATTGGTGCCCTTTCACATTCTAAGGAGGTATTCTGATGGTTGGGGACATTTAGAATGAAAAACCATCTTTTGGAACCATGCTTGGTGCATTAGACATCTTCACAAGTCTATAAAATCAACTCCTTGTATATAGAAAAGATGAGTAGTTGAATGTACAGTTTCATTACAAGAACAAGGACAAGTTGAGGCATAACGAGGTTGTTCACAAGTGCACAATTGATTTCATGGTAGAGGAAAATAGGAGAATGGAAGTAGTTGTATTATATTCTTGATCCTCATTCATTTGAAGATAATGCATACTTGGCCCTCTTCTTGGTGGAGGTTTTTCTCACATGGGTTTCCCCATGTAAATCATGTGTTATGTGATGCTCTTGTGTTTCTGATTTGGGCCTCATTGTTTCTATCTTATGGTGATGTTATTCTTTATATATTGTTGTTATAAGTTCACATAAGGTAGTGTTTATAAGCATGTTATGTTGGCTGATTTTTGCCATCATAAAGAAGATGGATCTGATCATGGTAATTCCATATTGAGGCAAATTAATTTTCAGATTTGCATAAAAGTTTTAGAATTTCATGTTGATGTAGTCCAAACCTTGTATCTCATCCATTGAAGTCATATTTGGATAGATATTGAATTTCCCAAAAAATGTTATTTGAACCTTTTTATTTCTCATCATGTATGAAGGAAATGGTGGATTTCATGGTTCATTGATGTAGGAGCATCCAGTGGTGTAGGGAAATCTTGCATCACCCAAAAAAAATTTGTTTTCTTTATTTTCTTTAGTTGTTTTGAGTTCCATGATGACACTTAAGGGGGTATAAGATTGTCAGGTGTCAAAAATAGCGAAAAACGAGCACTTACTATTTTTAGTAAGTTAGCCAAAACAGGCTCGTATGGACGTGAAAATTTACTCCAAGGAACAGAGCTGAAAAAAATTTCTAATCGCGAAAGAATCACCTCAATACCCTGCATGGTTTAGGAGAAATTAAAGTTTTTGTCTTGGGAAATTTCTCCAATGCAGCTTCAAATTTAGATATAAAATTTTAGAGGCCCCAAAACAGCTCAAAAAGTGGTTGAACCAACCTATGGTGGATTCATGTACTGTAGAGCTCGTTGAGATCTTTCCGACGATATGCAATAATAGCGAATCAGACACCCAGATCAAAAGTTATGGCCTTGCGAAGTTTGTCCTCTAAAAAGTGAATTTCTTAAAATTTTCTTCCTAGGCCAGAAATCAAACATAGAGACTTTTGGAGCCAAAACGAAAGAAGAGATTTGTACTTTCTTGAAAATTCTAGGGCAGTTATTGGGGAAAATAAAAAGGGTTAAGTGGGGATTGTAGAAGGTGGCCCTGATAGTGCATATTGTGGCTTCGAATAGTAGATGTTTTATTTTTTCTGAGATGATTTTGTTGTAATGAATCAAGCCCATGAGGCTGTAGCATGTAAGCTTTGAATCTATAATTTCATTTTCTGAAAATAATTGAAAGTGAATCAATTTTCTATCTTGCATCTTTTGTGTTGGTATCTGTTGTTGTGATTTCTGTGGGTTTTGGGCGAGTGGCCCTCATCAAGTGGTATCAGAGCAGGAGTTCCTAAGCCTGTAACAGAGTGCTGAACATGAGGCAGTTGCCTTAGGACTTGTGAGTGTGGGTTGAACTCAAGATGCCTCCAAGATGTGCTCAGTATGGCAGAGGTGGAGGCCAGGGCGGAGGAGGTCCACCTAGAGATGAAATCAGAGCCCTTAGAAGGCAATTAGAAACCTTGCAACAAGAGGCTCGAAGAAGAGATGTGAAATGAGATAGAGATAACAGTGAAGATGAAATGGAAGAGGAAATGGAAGAGGAAGAGCATGATCCAATGGATCCCGGAGAGAGAAGATTGTTGCGAGCAATATCAAGCATTGGGAAGAGACCTAAAATGGAGGTTTCAACTTTCAGTGGAAATTTGAATCCTAAAGAATTGATTGATTGGATCAATGACATGGAGGAATTTTTCAAGTTTGAGGAGATTGAAGACCCTCACAGAGAGAGGTTTGCAAAGACAAAATTGAAAGGTCACGCCAATATATGGTGGAAAGAGGTTCAGTTAGAAAGGGGAAGACAAGGGAAAGATAAAATTTCCAAATGGGACAAAATGGTGTCAAAACTAAAGAAACAATTTATTCCAGTTGATTACGAATTGGAGCTGTTCAAGAAGATGTAGAGCTTGAGGCAAGGGACAAGGATGGTGAAAGAATACACAGAGGAATTTCATAAGGTCCTAATTCAGATAGGAAATTCTAAGGCGAATAAAGAGAAAGTTGCTTGTTATATTAATGGGTTGAAGCCAAGCATATAGGAAGAATTGGCACTGGTAAGAATGACCACCATTGAGGATGCTTACCAATTTTCTCTGAAGGTTGAAGAATGATTGAACAAGAGGTTTGAGAACAAACAACGAGGTGGAGGTCGTGGAGGAAAGACCGGTGGACGGTCATATGGAGGTCAAAATGAAGATCAAAAGAAGGGTGAAGGCTCCAGTAGCAGCCAAAACCAGAAAGGAGATAACGCTTACTGTCCTCATGATTAGAATAATGGAGACCAAAGAGGAAGGGGAAGATCTAGATGAGGACCAGGAAGAGGAGGCTTTCGTGGAACTTGTTTCCAATGTGGAGAAGGACATAGAGCCTATGAGTGTCCTCAACATCAAGGAAAAATAGAAGACCTGAGGGTAATGCACAAGTTGTACATGTTGATGAAGATGCTGAGTCTTCACATTCTAAAGATGCAGAAAGAGGAGAGGTTCTTGTTACTAGAAGAGCCTTGTTGAATGAGGAGAATGAGCCAACTCAAAGGAAGAATTTGTTTCGCACTAGATGTAAGTGTGAAGGTAAAGTTTGCAATGTTATTATTGATGGAGTTAGCACTGATAACCTTGTTTAAGAAGAAATGGTTAGTAAGTTGTGGTTGGAGAGGAAGCATCCAAACCCATACCGGATTGCTTGGTTGCAAAAGGACCATACAACCTTGGTAAATGAACAATGTCTGGTAAAGTTCAAGATTGGGAATTACCATGATGAGGTATTATGTGATATTATTCCTATGGATGTTTGTCATATGTTGTTAGGTAGACCATGGCATTTTGATCGACGAGCAATACATGATGGACATGCTAACACCTATTCTTTAACAAAGGATGGAGTTCATCATAAGTTGAAGCCCTTGAAAGAGGCTGATGAAAAGGTATGCAGTAATGCAAGAATTTGTTTGGTTGATGGAAGAAAGTTCCTAGAAGGTATGAAGCATGAGCATATGTGTTTTGCATTGATCCCTAGAGTTGATAAAGAAGATACTACTGAGGTACCTGTAGAGGTATCAGATTTGTTGAATGAGTTTCAAGCTATTATTTCTGATAACGTACCTAAAGGTTTTCCTCCTGTAAGAAAGATTAGTCATCAGATGGACCTGATTCCTGGAGCCAGTTTTCCAAATAAGGTAGCTCATCATATGACTCAACAAAGAGTGAAGAGTTGAATGACAAGTGCAAGAGTTGTTGTGGAAGGGATTGATCAGAGAGAGTTTGATTCCATGTGTAGTACCTGCAGTACTAGCACCAAAGAAGGATGGGGAATGGCGGATGTGTACAGATTCTAGAGCCATCAACAAGATCACCATCAAGTATAGATTTCCCTTGCCGAGAATGGATGACATTATGGATTGTTTGAGTGGAGCTGAGTACTTCACAAAGATAGATCGAAGAGTCGATATCATTAGATCGATTAGAGAGGAGACGAATGGAAGACAACCTTCAAAACCAAAGAGGGCTTGTATGAGTGGTTAGTCATGCCTTTTGGGCTAACCAATGCACCAAGCACCTTTATGCGGCTTATGAATGAGGTATTGAAAGAATTTTTAGGAAAATTTGTTATTGTTTATTTGGATGATATTTTGATTTTTAGTAAGACATTGGAGGAGCACTTGATGTATATCCGAAAAGTTATTGAGAAACTAAGGGAGGAGAAGTTGTTGATTAATTTGAAGAAATGTAGTTTTGTGAAGAGAGAGTTGGTGTATCTGGGATTTGTTGTCTCAGTAGAGGGTCTTAAAATGGATCTAGAGAAGGTGAAAGCTATCATTGAATGGCCTACCCCGAGGAATGTTACAGAGGTAAGATCATTTCATGGTCTAGCAAGTTTTTACAAAAAAATTATTAGGAATTTCAATAGTATTTGTACACCTCTAACTGAAGCGATGAGAGGGGATAGAAAAGAGTTTAAGTGGACTACAGGGGCAGCCAAAAGTTTTGATATGTTGAAGAAGAAAGTTACAGAGCATTCTATTTTGGCACTTCCATATTTCAATAAGGTATTTCAGGTAGATTGTGATGCTAGTGGCACTGCCATAGGAGTTGTTTTGAGTCAAGAAGGTAAGCCTATTGCCTATTTTAGTGAGAAGTTAAATGATGCTAAGAAGAAATATTCTGTCTACGATCAAGATTTTTATGCTATAGTTCAGGCTTTGAAGAAATGGAGACACTATTTGTTGCCAAAAAAAATTGTTTTATATATTGATCACCAAGCTTTTTAGTATCTGAATAGTCAAGGAAAGTTGAATCAAAGGCACTTAAAATGGGTTGAGTTTTTTGTAGAGTTATACTTTTGTTTTGAAGTAAAGGAGTGGAAGGTCAAACAAAGTTGCAGATTCCTTAAGTAGAAGGCAAAATTTGTTGATAGAGATGATTATAGGGGTTGTTGGGTTCAATGAACTCAAGAGTTTGTATCTAGAAGATCCAGACTTTGCAAAAGCTTGGAAGGCTTGTTTAGAACCTGTTACATTGGATAGGACAAGATGGTTGGATTTCTTAATCCAAGATGGGATATTGTTTAAAGGAAGCCAATTGTGCATTCCAAGGAGTTCAATGAGAGAGAATCTAATCAAGGAGAAGCACAGTGGAGGATTGGCTAGAAATTTTGTTCGAGATAAGACCATTGCTCTTGTTAGTGAGAATTATTATTGGCCATAGTTACAACAAGATGTGAAGATGTTTGTACAAAGTTACAAAGTATGTCAAGAGGCGAAAGGAACAAGTCAGAATATTGGATTGTATCAGCCATTACCTGTACCTGAGAGGCCATGGGAGGATATTAGCATGGATTTTGTTCTTGGATTTCCAAGGACACAAAGAGGGCATGATTCCATATTTGTGGTGGTGGAAAGATTTTCAAAGATGGCACATTTCATTCTATGTCATAAGACCAGTGATGTTTATGTTGTAGAGTTGTTTTTCACAGAGGTGGTGAGGCTACATGGTCTACCAAAGAGTATAGTTTTAGATAGAGATACCAAATTTGTTGGTTATTTCTGGAGAACATTATGGAAGAAGTTGAAGACAAATTTGAAGTTCAGTTTTGCACACCATCCACAGGTTGATGGACAAACAGAGGCAACAAATAGGAGTTTTGGAAACCTTTTAAGATGCTTAGTTGGAGATAATCCCAAGGGATAGGATTTGATTATACCACAAGAGGAATTTACTTACAACAATTCTGTCAATAGGAGCACTGGTAAATCACCATTCTCGATTGTATATGGGAGTAGTCCAAGAATTGCTTCTGAACTAAGAAAGATGGATAAGGGGGAGAAGAGTAGTGTTGAGGCTGAAGATTTTGTTGAGCACCTGAAGAATTTGCATGAAGAAGTGAAGAAACACATCAACAAGATGAACTCACAATATAAGGCTCAGGAAGATCAGAAAAGGAGGTATAAGGAGTTCCAGGTAGGAGATGAAGTCATGGTTCATTTGCAGAAGGAAAGGTTTCCAGTTGGTACATACAACAAGTTAAAGATGAAGAAGTTTGGACCATGCAAGATCCTGAAGAAGCATGATTCAGGAAATGCTTGAGGTAGAGTTGCCTAGTGGAATAAACATTTCTCCTATGTTCAACATTGTTGATTTAATAGAGTATCATGAAGGTGATATAGAGGAGAGTCCGATAAATGAACAGTTGAAAATTCCAACACCTATTTTAGAGAAGGAAGAGATAGAAGAAATCCTGGATAGTCGTGTGGGTAGAAGCACAAGAAATAGGCAATATGCAGAGTACTTGGTGAAATGGAGAGGAAGGCCTATTGAAGATTCATCATGGTTATCTGAGGCTAAGGTTAACCATCTTGGTTTCCCTCTAACTCTTGAGAAGTGACAGGGTCACTTTTCAAATTACCCTGGGTGTCTGATGTAGGAGCATTTAGTGGTGTAGGACAATCTTGCATCACCCAAAAAAATTGGTTTCTTTATTTTCTTTAGTTGTTTTGAGTCCCATGATGGTACTTAAGGGGGTATAATATTGTCAGGCGTCAAAAATAGCCAAAAATGATCACTAAATATTTTTAGTAAGTCAACCAAAATGGGCTCATATGGACGTGAAAATTTACCCCAAGGAGCAGAGCTGAAAAAAAAAATTGGTCATGAAAGAATCACCTCAATACCCTGCACAGTTTGGGAGAAATTAAAGTTTCCGTCCCGGGAAATTTCTCCAATGTAGCTTCCAATTCAGATATAAAACTTTAGAGGCCCCGAAATAGCTCAAAAAGTGGCTAAATTGACCTACGATGGGTTCACATGTTGTAGAGCTCATCGAGAGATTTTCGACGATATGCAATAATAGCGAATCAGACACCCGAATCAAAAGTTATGGCCCTGCGAAGTTTGTCCTCTAAAAAGTGAATTTCTTAAAAAAATCTTCCTAGGCTAGAAATCAAACAGTGGGACTTTTGGCGCCAAAATGAAAGAGGAAATTTGTACTTTCTAGAACATTCTAGGGCGGTTATTGGGGAAAATAAAAAGGGTTAAGTGGGGGTTGTAGAAGGTGGCCCTGATAGTGCAAATTGTGGCTCTGAATAGTAGATTTTCTTTTCTAAGATGATTTTGTTGTAATGAATCAAGCCCATGAGGCTGTAGCATGTAAGCTTTGAATCTATAATTTCATTTTTGAAAATAATTGAGAGTGAATCAATTTTGTGTTTCACATCTTTTGTGTTGGTATTTGTTGTTGTGATTTCTATGGGTTTTGGGCGGAGTGGCCCTCATCATTCATGAATGATAAGAAGTAGGCATCGAAGTATAATTAAGGCCAAAACTTTGACTTTGGTAAATTAAGTGAAAATATTGAGTTAGGAGTTGGGAGTCGAGGATGATAAGGAACAGGTAACTGGGAAGAGCTAAGGCTAAAACTCTAACAAAGGCAAAGGAACAAGGTGGATTTTGACTAAAAGGTATTCCTGGAATTGAAAATTTGAAACTCTAACAAGAATATAATCCTTAGGAATTTTGAACACAAGATCACGACACTTAAGATCTTTTAGGATATTCTTTAGCCTTGTCCCATTCTTCTCATTTTGCATGTTGAACTTTTTCTTCTTCATGAACTTAGAATTTGATGTTGTTGGGCCTTTGGGTCAAAGGAAATAAAAAATCCATCCCATAAGGAATGCAAGAAAGAAAAATTACAAACTCATGATCCCAATATGGTAATGTAGTGTAAAGTGTCAGGGATAGAAGTTCGAATATACCACACACTTGGTAAAACATCAGGAGTATCCCCATATCTCCAACTCTAAAAAATTGAACATAAGAAAATTTCAAATGTTGGGGATTAAGCATACCAAGGAAAAGGTACCCAAACAAGGACAAGTTTGAACCTTCGATCCCAATAAAATACGTAGTGAAAATAATCAAGGATCAAAGTTTGAGGGAATCATGGGAATGATACTCCGATAAAGGGATTTCCAAAACTCTAATGTTGAAAGAAATTCAATGGAAGGGGTCAAGGTTTCAAAGCTTGGGGGAATGAAGGAACCACTACTCAAATGTGAGTAGGCCTGAAACTCTTGCATATAAAGTAAATTAAGTACAAAGCTTCAAAGTTCAAAGTTTAAGAATGTTAGCTCTAATGAAGATTTTTTTTTAAGGAAAATAGTCAAGGTTTTGAAGTTTGAGAGGAAGGCATACTAAGTTCCCAAGGAAGATAAACTCTAATATAAGAAGGAACTTAAGGTAAATGGTGTGGGTTTCAAATATCAGGGTTGATAGGGAAATGGTACTTTGGTAAGGGAAAAACCAAAATTCTTGAAAGTCTAAAATCTTTGCACAAACTTAAGAATTTGAACAAAATAATCCCCTGCACTTAGACTCTTTGAGATTTTGTAACATTCAACACATTCATAAGCATACAAATGATGACAAAGGACACACTTGGGAAAATTTTGACAAAAGGAAAAACCCACTTAGACTCTTCCAGATCAATTATAAATGGTGGGTTAATACATGGAAAATACAAGGTGTACTAGGACTTAAGATTTTGTATTTTGACTCATGCGAAAAAGGGATCCAACATTGTCATCATACCTAACTCCAATTGTTAATCCATAATGGATTTTGATGATGGATCAACCTCTTGCATGCAATTTTTTGTTGAAGTGGATTTGAGAATGGGTAGATATCATTTGGAGATGAACCATTAATTGATGCCTAATAAGCAACACCCACCCTTACCTTTATGAAATGGCCCTGTCTCTATCCAAGAAAATATCTATTGTGAACCAATAGAGGCATCATTTCCTACTCATTCTTATTATGTTTTCCTCACCAGCCTCCACCTAGCATATACTTCTAATAAACTAAATATGCCTATACTCAAACCTCTCCCTCACTACTCTATATGTTGTTAGGTCCCTACCCCTTTGTATAGATATAGTAGGGTACCTTGTTCCCATGTGGAACATGTTGATTTTTTAGCTCAAACAAAAATATTTAAGTAATACTATAATATGTGTTCTAGTTTTGTTCTTGAATTAACCCAAAGGAAGAAGAAAAAATTAGAAAACCACATTGATGAGTAACCAAATTTCCTAAGAATGAGAAAGGACTATTATTGATTGACTTGGTCAACCTTTACCTAACCATTGTGTATGGATGGTCAAGAGTTGATAAAAAAATGGGCGATTTAAAATTTTTAGGTTGTAATTATAGTATATTAAAAGATACAAAATCTAAGGGGATTCAAAAGGGAGAGAAAACACACAAAGTAGTTACAGTTCCAAAATGTCATCAATAGAGTTCAACAATTTGGTCTACTTACCTTTCAACAAGGGAACAAATCCAATCTACCATAGAAATAGAGAATGGGTGCTCTCGTTTTTTTTATTATTTAGGTAGGCTTAATAAATAGAGAGGGGAAGAAGGCTAACCAAAAGAAACCCATCATTCTAGAAGAGGGAAACATGACCACAAGAGAAGAAACTTCACCCACCCATAGATAGAACCTGATGTGTGCTATGGAAATACAATAAAACATGAGAAACCAACCAAGATACCTTTGGAATATATAGAAGACTATCCCCATGGATAAAGGATCAAAATTTAATATATTAAACCATGATGGTTCTACATAAGATTGATATTGCTCATGATCAATACAATTGTAAACATAAGGTATGGCATCAAACTTGAGTTGGGAATAAAGTATGGAATGCATTTACACAAGGAGCGAGGGGGCAAGATGGGAGAGGAAGAGAGAATCATACACTATCACTATTTAAGGGAAAGAGAATACCTTCAAGTTCAATCCTCCCACATGCTTAACATTACACCATGTCATAAATATGGAGCTTCTTTTTCCATATTTCCCACCATTGGTGGACACATTGGATATGGTAGAACAATGAAAACTTTCAAAGTTGAACCGTGACCATTCTATTCTAACAAAAATAGATTGGAGAGTGAATACAAAGGGTAAGGGAAACTAAAATCAAATAATACCGCTCAATTGAATCGTGAAAGAAAGTAAGAATTTGAAAAGGGCAAGCTATAAGATGCCAAAATATACATAAATATTAGAAAGAGAGTCAAACATCATGGATAAGAGTTGTATGCTACCACTATTTAAGTGAAATAAAATGTATTCATTATGTTAGGAAAATTGTATTAACCTTCAACCTAATGTTCAAAAAGCTAAAAATAAAAATTTTAGGCTATAAACCAAACAAAAGAACTCAATTTTTGGGATTTAGAGGATGGTTTGTGTCCTAAAAATAATTATAAGTTGTTCGACATCACTTCAGGGTGTCCAACACATAGATATCGTTGAGATATTCAATTTAAAAATTGGGGGGCCAAACAATATCTCAAATCAAAAGTTATGGCCTCTGAAAGTTGCACCTCTCACATTGAAAATATAAAAACATGTATGACACATAAAACAATTATAAGAGGGATTTATACTTGTTGACCAACTTATGATGCATTTTATAACACATCACAAAGAATCTTTGAATGGAGAAAATGGATTCTAAATAGGGCACCTAAGTTAGTGAGTGGATTATGATGAGCTCATAGTAAGTGAAAGGAATATGCTATTTTAGCCCGTGGATTCATCTTGGCATTTGGGTGCTAGATTTATAACTAGTTATTTGGGCACCACATTTTGGTTGATTATAGCTCATGGTTTTTAATTTTATTTATTTATTTATTTATTTTTTAATGAGGGGAATCAGGTGCAACACGGCCCCCCATATTACCCCCCACCACCGGTAAACTTTTTACCGTGACCGTCAGTGCTGGCGGGACACACCAACCGGTACCATAGGAGTGTCGGAGAGTCGAACCCATGGTGGGCGCCCTGCTACAAGGAACACCTTAACCAACTGAGCTCGGACCGGCGCCCCAACTCATGGTTTTTAATTACCATTTTATGGTATCTTCTATTTATTGGGTTTTTGAGATAGGGGTTTTAATAGCGAGTTTTACAGGTATTGTTACATTGCCAAAATTCTCTAGATCTATTGTTGGTGATGCTCAATTCAAGCTTAGACTCAACAATTGTATTGTATCCTTTGATTATTGAATAATACATTGAGTTTCTTTGTATTGTGGGGTTTTTTTCTAAAAAGGATTTTCATTATGTTATGGTATTTATTTATTTTGTGTTTATTTCCTTGTAATTGTGTGATTAGTTTATTTTTTGTAGATATCTCCTCTCATAGATTAGTGTAGGAAGCGTACTCCATGCCCCTATATTTTATTTGGTATCAAAGAATAATCACCTCAAACTCTAGTTGTTAGGGACCAAGTGGTTTTGTACTAATCTTAGATTGAGAGGGAGTGTGTAGAAAAATATTTTGTTACAAAAAATTGGCAATCACATCAAGGATAATGATGGAGAAGTTCTTGGAAACAAAATTTGAGCTTTGAAGCTCAAGATAGAGTATATACTTATGGATATAGATCTATGGGTTATAGTACTTGAATCCAAACTTACCATAATGAAACAAAAATATAGAAACATATTGTACTGAAAAGCTAAGGGTCAAATTATAATTTATTTGGACAATTCAATATTGTTGAATGGGTATGAAGAGACTGTCGTAGTGAAATTTTAGAAGAATTTGGGTGAGATCTATTAGGATTAATCCATTATAAACTTTTTTTCCTAAAAATAAATTGTATACTCTTAGAATGAAAGATGGTGGTTCTGTAGCAAAATTTCTAGATGCTTTCACTGTGATCATGATCCAATTGCACTCTATTGGAGTAAAAATGAAGGATAACCAATGTGTGACTTACTTTGTTATGTTCTTTTTAAAATTCATGGAACCACCTTTTCATGGCTATTGAGAGCACTACCACCAATTTGAAAAAGGACGAGGTGGTAGCATCGTTACTTTCTAAGGAGATATGAAGAAAGACTTCTAATCTATCAAGAGGGCCATATTTATTCATGGTAGATAGAAAAAGAAAGGCTAGAAGAAGGATAAGAAGTGAGAAAAATTCTAGATCCAAATCTCACCAAGGAAAAATGTTAGAATTGTAGCAAGCATTGACATTTCAGAAGAAACTACGAGGAGAAAAATAAAAGTGATTCTAAAAATTCATCCTAAGATAATGATAATTCCTTCTCATGGCCTTGGTTACATATGCATTATATGGCGTGTGGTTGATAAACTATAGTGCCTCTTTCCACATGATATCACATCGAGGTTGACTCTCAAAATATGAAGAATATAATGGTGGGAAGGTGTGCCTTGGAGATGACTCTCATTGAAAGATTGTTGACCATGGAATAATCTCAATTTAGTTTTCTAATGGATGAGTGAATGAAACCAATAGTGTACTACATATCCTTGGTTTGGAATTAAACCTACTTTCTATAAGTAAACTTAATGATTCATGTGTGCAAGTTGTTTTCTCAAATGGAGGGTGCAAGATGGTGAGAGGAGGATTTTTGGTGCTTGCTAAGGGTGTTTGTATATGCACTTTATTTCAATTAAATGCATGCATGGTTTAGTGCAATGGTTCTTATTCTCATGCAATAAAGTTATCTACATAATCTACACCTTCACCATTAGAGCTAGGAACAAAGATGAGTGTTGCATCCACTTCTAGTGGTTATTTTTTTGGGTACCTAAGGATGCTCATGCTTTGGAGACTAAGCAACCAACTAAGAAAACAATATAATGACACCAAATGATGGATCACAGAAGTGAGACAAGTCTTAAGGCCCTAAAGTTAAAACATTTTTGAGACAAGATTCAATCTAGTAACCTTGAATCTAATTTCTATGAGCATTGTGTATATGAAAAATAGAATTATGTTAAATTTTACTCTAGTTCTCATAAGTATTGAAAGGTGTTGGGCCTAATTCATTATAATGTATTTATTCATGTTAATGTTCTTTTGATTTATAAATATGTGTATTACATATTTTCATTAATAACTATAGTAGAAGGGCATGGATATATTTCCTTAGAAGTAAATCTAAATTCTTGATTCATTTTAAAGAGTTTAAGTCTCTTGTTAGAGAATTGAACTAGTTGGAAGATTAAGATTTTGAGGATTGATAATGGTAATGATTTTGTTTAGAATTTTTTGACAAATCATGTAAGGATCAATGATAGATAGACATAAGACATCTCCATAAGCCGCTCACCAAAATGAAGTTACAAAAAGAATGAATGGGACATTGATGGAGAGGGCTAGGAGAATGATCAGTGGGTCCATCTTAGAATAATTTTTTAAAACAAAAGCAATTTTCCATAGCTTGTTACTCGGTTAATAGATCTCCTATATCAACTCTTGTTGACAAGACACCTATGGAGTTGTGGTCAATAAAAACATCTTTATTGAGACATCTTCAAGTATTTGGTTGTAAGAAATATGCTCATGTGCCTAAGGAGAAGTGGTTTAAGTTGGAGAAAAAGGATATAAAATGTATCTTCATTTATTATGGCATTAGTATGAAAGGGTGTAAGCTTTAGGATCTTGTGGTCATATTTTTTTTGTATATTAGAAGTATTATCTTTAAAGAAGTTAAATCTCCTTCCACAATATTATAGCAAGATAAAGATGAAAAGGGAGATGCAGTTCAACTACCCCAAAAGATTGAAAAGATTGAACCAAAAGCCGACAAAGGACCTAAGGAAGAGGAAAGTTCATATAGTTTCAAAAGTTTTGAAGAATATATATAACCTTCATCAAAGAGGTCCACTTGGAAAAAATAACAACTAGATAGATATATTCCTCTTGAGTGAAAATATATATTTTCTTTGATTACTAACCCTTATGAGCTTAGGATTGTGAAGGAAGCTCTAGGTATGGATAACACAAAGTCATAGAAAGTGTTCATAAATGTAGCCAAAAATAACATGTAAGACTTAGCACCTTTTTTTTATGGATGGGAACCTCTTGAATACAAATGAGTATTCAAAATAAATATTAGTTCACATGGCAATGCTGAGAAGTACAATGTGAGATTGGTTGCGAAGGAATATTCTTAAATTGAGGGAATTGATTATGGTGAGATTTTATTTCTAGTTGGTAAGTTGACATCCATTTGGTTTTGATTATATATTCTAGCAAATTTTGATCTTAAGATTGACCAAATATATGTGAAGATAATTTTTCTTCATGTGATTTGGAGGAAGAACTTTACATGGCACAGCTAGAGAACTACATTGAAAGAAATGAAAAAAAATGGTTTGTAAGTAGAAAAAAAGTATATGGATAGTTTTTCTCCATGTGATTTAGAGGAAGAACTTTACATGACAGCTAGAGAACTACATTGAAAGAAATGAAAAAAATTGGTTTGTAAGTTGAAAAAAGTATAATCTTAAGCAATTACCTAGGATGTAGTAATTTTTTTTGGTTCTTTTGTATTGGGATTGGGGTTTCTGATACCAAAATTGGATTATTGTATATATCATATTGATCATCATCAATTGTTTCCTTGTTATCCCATTACATGATGATATGCTACTTTTTGGTAATGATATAGACATGATTTGTGAATTGAAGTCTCAACTTTCATCATAGTTTGAGATGAAAGATTTAACTTGATATATATCATATGACGAGCCAAAGCAAGTATGTGAACTTGATGTTGGAGAGAGTTAACATGACAACTTGCAGACCATTGTGTGTTCCTATTTTGGTGTAGTAGAGCAATGTATAACTTCTCCTAATGAGTTGGAGGCTATGATCCAAGTACCTTATACTAGTGTCCTTAGGAGATTAATGTATGTTATGGTTTGTACTAGACTAGACATCAACTAGACATCAACACGTAGTGTGAGTCTTGAGTTGATTCACATCTAATATTAGATGAGTACATTGAGATGAAGTGAAAATGGTCTTCACATATTTGTGGGGTACCTCCAAGTACTCCATTTTTTCAGAGGATCAACACTCAGTGAATATTCATAGATTTTTGGGTTAAGATTGGGTTGGAGATATTGATAGCAGGAGATCTACTAGTAGATATGTTTTCACTATGTTTGGTGATGCAATCAATTGGATAAGTGTCAAGTTGTAGTTGCTTTGTCCACTACAAAAGCAAAGTACATGGAAACTACTTATACTTTTAAGGAAACCATCTAGCTTAAATGTTTGTGTCTAAATATGGGGCTAATTCCAAGAGCTATTATAGTTTTATGTGACAATCAAACTATCATTTGTCTAGCGAGAAATGACTTTTTACACGAGGATGAAGCATATTGATGTCCAATACCACTTTTTCATGACATGGTAGAATGTGAAAGGGTTATACTAGAGAAAATTAACATTTTACATAATTTTACAAATGCATTAACAAATCCCATGAGTACAAAAAAGTTTAGGTGGTGCTATGAGTCTATGGACCTCTAAGGCCCTAACAATTAATTGACAGTGTCAATACTCCCTTTAATCTAGCAAGATGTTCAACAAGTAAGAGAATGTTAGGATACGTGTCTTGACCTTGCTCCTAATATTCAAAATGTAAAAAATATAATGGTTAGGATATAGAACAAGAAAACTCCACTATTGGTTAGAGAGGTCGTTTCAAGCCCCAAAAATAATCTGAGGTTGCTCAACATTACTTCTAGAGTGTATCACATGAAAATCCCTTCAAACTCTACAATTTAAAAAGGGTGGCAAGGTGAAGGGTGGAGGGGAAAACAACCTCTTGAATCAAAATTTATGGCATCCAAAAGTTGGGTCTCCCACATTGGAAATGTAAGAGCATCTATGGCACATAAAAGAGTTCTAATAAAAAGTCACATATTCTTATGGCACATGCTATGAAATGCCATACGACATATTTGAATAGAGATAATGGAGTCAAAATGGAAGACCCGTGTTGGTGAGTGGATTATGGTGAGCATATGGCCAACTTATGGCAAGTGGAAGGAATGCTATTTTTAGCCTATGAACTCATCTTGGGATTTAGGTGTCACATTTTGGGTAGTCTTAGCTCTTGGCCTTCTAATTACCATTTGATGGTTTCATGTATTATGTCTACCATTGATAATGGTTTCATGTTGTCATAATCACTCCAACTCTCTAGGTTGTGATACTCTTGTAAAGGCTTAGATTCTACAAGTGCATTGTAACCTTCGATTAATAAAATAATACATTAAGTTGGTTTGGAGTGTGGGGTTTTTCTCTTGAAAGGGATTTCTCCATGAAAGCCATTGTTTTATGATATATTGGTTTTGTGTTTATTTATTTTTAATTGCATGATCAGTTTTATTTTTTGCACATATTTCCTCTATAGATTAGTGAGGAAGTATATTCCACACCTCTACTTTCCACAATATGGAACATTTTTTCCATATTTTCCACCATTGGTGGGCACATTGGATATAGCATAGTAGCCAAAACTTCCAAATTTGAACCTTGACCATTCTACTCCAACAATAATAGATTGGAGAGTGAATTACAAAGGCTACGGGAAACTAAAATCAAATAATAATGCTCAATTGAATTGTGAAAGCAAGTTAAAATTGAAATGACCAAGCTTCGAGATACCAAAATATACTTAATACTACACATGTTGGCAAATCCAATTATTTTTTTCCACATTTTTTACTTTAATATTTAAATGAGATGACACTTCAAACTTGCAATTTGAACTTGAATATCTCCTCCACTCCAAAGTCAAAAGTGCCTAAGTTTTCCAATATGAAAAAATGTTTGACATTCCCCCATTAAAGGGGTAAAGGAGAATTAGTTAATGCACCAAAAACTAGATTGGATGAAGCCTCCAAATAGGTTCCTCAAACTTAATTTGTATGTGCATCCTAGGGTAACCAAAGTTTGGCTAGGGCTAGTGTGATGATTCTCAATTCTAAAGATAACTTTGTTAGGGATAGATCCTTGTCTCTTAATGTTAGAAGCAACAATAAGGTAGAATGGGGAGCCACTGTGTCGAGTATGGCTTTACCTTCTTCTCTTGGGTCTAGAAGACTAGTGATGAAATGTGATCCAATGATTCTGATATTGGATCTTCTCAAAGGATCCTACCTAAATTGGAAGAATTAGTGTATCTTAGTAGAGGTGTTGACATTAAATCACTTAATAAAGTTTTATATTCTCATTATTTTTTGTGAATCCAATATATGACAAATTTTCTTGCCAACACTAGTGTTGATCAAGACCCCTTTTTAGTGAGCATGCCAAATCTTAGTAAACATCGATGCTAATCAAGACAAGTTAAATTCTAAGCCTATATATTTGTTGTACCCAAACCACTTTTTTTGCTTCATTAAAGTGTTTTGCTTAAAAGAGTCTAAACCTTGTTAGAATGATGTCAAAACACAATTATTGGGCAAGTCAAGTATGGATTTTAAGTCAGTTTGGTTTCAGGAAGATACTAGTGAAATATGGAAATTTTGAAAATTAGGGTTTTTGCACTCCTGTTTCACATTGTGAAACCCTAAAAAATTGAAACTTGTCAGAATTGGATGAATTAATTTTGATTGGATTATTTCACATCATAATCACAGTGGTGAAGTTGGTTTCAATTAAAAGTCAATTTAAGCCTGGTGCGTAGTTTTCACTTTTTTAGGAGGAAAGTTAGGATCTCCAAGATCATCGATGGTAGTTGGCTAGTACCAGGTGTCAAAATCTAAGCCTGAAACTCAAAGTAGAACATTCTATGATGAAAAATGTTGAAAAAGATGCTTCATGATGGAGGGGATTCTCAAATGGCGAATAGTGCAAAAAAAATAATTTAAGTTTGGAAACACTTCTCTTGGTAACATGGGAGACGCTTGCGCAATCAACATGCAAATCAACTTTATAGTGTCTATACATGTGAAAGTGGTGAAATACAGTCACACACACACGTCAATAGCAGTCATGCTTCTACGTGGTCAACTCAACAGCCGACAAGATGTTCGCAAAGCGTGAAATGGAGGAAATATTACTCCCAAAGCAAATCTGTACCCCTGTAGCTCAGGAGCACCCTTCAATTTGAAGGTCCAGATTTAGTTGCTTTTGGTTGCAAATACATTCAATCTCTTTGGAATTCAGTCAGCTTTTCAGCAAGCCATCAAGCAAGGTCATCCGAGTTGCAAAACTCTAGCAATCAAAGGCGAAATTGGAAGGTACGAAGAGTTTACATATCATAGAGATGGTCAAGTTTGTAGTTTTTGCACCCCTGTAGCCCAGGGGCACCCTTGAATTAGACCCCTCAGATGATTGAATTTGCAGTTTTCATTTTCGGGGAATATTTTCTAATTCAACCTTGCTCCGCGATGTACCAGTTCACGAGATCGTCAGATGTGTTGAGTGACAGTGGCAGTGGTTCCAACGAGCATGTAAAATAGAGGGTAGATAAAGTAGAAATATCAACTTGTACTTCTATAGGCCAAGGACGCCTAGCCTTTTGGTCAGCTAGATGGGGTTTTTAGCAGTCGTCGTCTTCACGAGACCTGTGCAAAATCCTCCTAGCTATTCAACGAATCCAACCATCAGCCTTTGGGGTTTGTCAAACGTCTATGAGTGAAGGTTCAATGGAGAATTGCTGAAGAATGTAAATGAGTAGGAAAATGGCTAAGTATGGAAATTACATACTCCCTTGAAAAAGGCGCCCTTCTACTGGAGGTCTTAGAAGCAGTTTTCTCACTGTCACTTCCAGGAACATCTCTTCTGAGTTGTTCCAGCTTCACAATGAGATCAACGGTGCACGCATCAGAGCACTCCAGCTCCCGATGTCAAGGGTCAAAGTACAACGTTCGTGTTGAAAGTTACAAGTTGTAAAATCATTCTCAAGATGGTAACTGTGCTATTGCAGGCCAAGGGAACCCTTGCTTTTGGAGTCCTTAACTGAACTTTCAAATGCCTTACATACAATCGTTGTTTGTGGAATTCTTCTCGCTACGCGATGGATTTATCATCCAGTCGACGAGAGTCATTGTTCACTGGTAGCGGTAGATTGAAGCATGATATGGAAAAACAAAGAAATGGTTGTCTGAAGGCCTGTACATCAATTTAATAAAAGGCGACTTTTATTTTGAGGTATCAAACATGGTTTTTAGTAGTCGCAGCTTCCAACAGACATTTCATCTTGGTAATTTTGGCTTCATAGTGGATGTCTCAGCTCAGTTCCAACATCAATCGGGCATTCAGAAATTAGAGCTCAAAAGAGGCAACCATGACTTTTCCAATGAGCTATAAGATAGGAAGTTAGCTAAAAATCTCAACTTTGCTAGGGGATGCCTGGAGAGTCAAATTTGGACTTTTTGGAATCAGTAAAATATTCTAAGTGAGCCCAGTTGGAGAGATTTCAGTTAACTCATTAAAATAATATTAAATTTTAAGTTCCAGCATGTCAGCTTTAATGGGGTGATTTTTCTCAATATTTTAATATTGGCGCCCATTTTGATATTAATTTGCAAATTCACATGTGGAGAGGAACATAATATTTTAATATTTTTAATGTTTCGGGACTCCAAGTCAGTCTCAGTTAAACAAAGTGGGGTCTAATCAAAAGATTTCTTTTGAAATCAGGGTTTTATTCTTGCAGTTGGTGCCTTTAAGCTATGAATTTGTCTATTTATTCAAAATTGGCATCCTTTTTCTCTCACACAGATTGAAAAGAAAGCGAATTTCTTCAGCAATCATCATTCAAAGGCACTACAGATATATTATTTTTTAGATTTCCTTGCAGGTACAAGTCCAAATTAATCAACAAACTTCAGATAAGATGGCGATTTTAGCAGAGTAGAGCATAAAAACTTCTATTTTTTTGTCTTAAATTCTTCTATTCTCGTCTTAGGTTTTCTTCACTTGTCCAAGATTCGACAATTTTTGACAAATCTAATCATCTGGGTTGGTTGTGCACGACTTCCTCTATAAAACCCACGTGTTAGAATTTTTTAGGAAAATTTGCTCCAAAGCTTCATTTCTTGAGGCTTTGATTTGCTCAACTAAAATTCCTTTGCATGGTGGAGTAGAAGTCAATATTTTTCAAATCTGACATTGTGGGTTGTCTAAGAATAATCTTCTAGACAAAACCCATATTTCATATTTTCTCAGAAAAATTGCCCCCCGCAGCCCTTGCTGCCCTCAATTGCTTTTTTCAAAAAAGATTTTGCATGTCAAGATAAACGGTGCTTTTTTAAAATTCCGATGTTGTGGTTTTTCTTATAATCATTTTTTGCACAAAACCCACATCTCAAATTTTTTGGTGAAAACTGCCCTTCGACAGGCTATTTTTAGCCTCATAAGGTGACATTTTAGCTTTCCAGAGAAAGTTGTCAAAATATAGTCGAGTTTATAGTTAACAGGTGAGATTTTCATAATGTAGTACACACAACTAGAACTCAAGACTAAGTCAATCTTGACTCATGACTTCATCAAAATGGTTGACACAGATCTGCATAAGGTGCTTCTAGAGGCTATCTTGGATCCAATTAGGATAAACAATGCAGTACTTCTAAACATCCAAGAATTTGGGTTGCTATAGGCAACTTTAGTCCCTATTTCAGTTCATTGCATAGAATTCGTGATGTCTTGTGTCAAGCATTACAATTCTACTACTCGCGAAATTTAGTCAGCAGATGGACGGGTGATTTATAGTCTCAAGCCCCAAGGTATTGAAAGGTGTTTTGGTATTCCTCAACATTCGAACAGTTTAGTTATTACCATGGACTAGTGTGAAAGAGCATTCAATGCTGATAAGGACGTGTGTCAAAGCAAAATGGCAGAAAGGTGGTTGAAGCAAAAGAAATCTAAATTGCTAAACAATTTAGATGGGTTGTGGATGGAATTCGTTTGGGGTGGGAGGAGATAGATGGGCGGAATGACTGGGATGGGATAAGGCCACTAATGAATAAGTGAATGTTCCTTCGACCAATGCTGCTGTAGCCGAGGCTCCTATACAAAAAGAGGTAGTGCCCTTCAATCCGGCGGTCTGGAATCTCTACATTGATAAGTGGTGGGTACCAAGAAGATGGAATAACCGAGAAAGCCCGGAGCCGAACCTGCTTGTGTCCTATCCTCCATCACTGCTGTTCCAGCTGTAACGAACGGGTCACCCTACCATACTCTATTCAATGTGCCTAAGCCTCGCCCGCGCGTCTGGAATGGATGAAAGAAAGGGCCTCATGCCCTTAGAATAGTAGGGGCAGGTGGGTGGGAAACTATAGTTGCTCCACCCATAATTAATGAGTCGATCAATCTCCTTCGTCATCAGCGGGGCGCTGAAAGGAAGAATCTCCATTTCATCCATAATGCACACTTCTTGGCGGATTCAACGTCTCGTGTCCCGTAGGGATGGGTGGGAGTCATGAAGAATACAAGGATGAGTATGCGATTTTGATCACTCTTCTGAATTGCGTTTTCGGTCATGCAAATGCTAATAAATTCCAGCCCTGGATGTACTACATTTCTCAAATCATTTTCAGGAAAGAGCATTATGACTGGGCGTCTTTGATCAGCAATGTTCTCCACAAGAAAATTACCAGTTTCTTGGTTGACCACCAATTTCATATGTGTTTGTATCTCGTATACTTGATTGCCTATCAGGGTTAATTTAGAGGATTGAACTTGGTAGGGATTCTCAGTGTACAAAAGGTTTATCAATACTATGACTAGCTTGAGTTCACAAAGTCCGAGCAACATTTCAAGCGTGTGCAAGAAGCTTTCTTGATGTACACAGTGAGGAACCTAGACCGGGAATTGCATGTTCGTATCTCAGCGGTTGCCAGAGCAACAATGGTAGAATGGGCAGACTAGTTCATTTAGTTCCCTACATACACCTATATCCGTGTCTACAAATATACAAGAAATTCGGCTATGCTACCTCGCTATCCTTTAGATAGGATGGTTTTCATGGAGTTCTTGAGGCAATTATATGATGTTCATTTACGTTTGCACCACAAGCATAAGCTGACTGCTAACATTCCAATGCAAATGGGAATCTATAGGTGCAGGACAACAATTGACGCCAAGGCTGCAGGACAGGAGTTAGAAAAGTTTAATCTCAAGTACCTTGTTGATGCACACACATATGACCCTTGGGGTCATTATTCAACACGCCTTGGTGGTCGCCCTTACCACAAGCCTACTATGGAGGATTATTGGGTTAACTGTGAGGATGATTTCAAGGTGCGCTAATGCAGTTATAGCAAGTTCTCCCTCTCACAAAATTTTGTCTTCATGTTAGAGGATGTGGGAGGATTGTCAAATGATGATGGGGATGTACTTCCTCAATTCTTCAAAGAGCAGGTTGATACACAACCACTTACAGCTGTCAATTGGTTTGCCAAAGAATATTCATCTATCGATGAGAGATTGAGTAGAGTCATTCAAAATAGTATACTCTACCTTGATAGAAAGAAGACAAGGAGGGCAATCATGCCAAGTACAAAGCTGCCACCGGTGGATTTTTCACTGCCATCCTCATCAAAACCAAAACAAAAGAAAAGGAGTAACCCTCCTAAAAAGAACAAAGCACCTAACAATTCAAAAGGGAAGGCACTTGTTTCAGAAACGCATGTGGAGCCAATCAGGAATACAGTTTGGAGCTTGCCAAAGCCCGAGGTTCAACCTCCCATGCCATCACCTACACCACAACAGTCTCCAATTCCATTTCACCTTGATTTGGACCTAGACTTGCCATCTCGTAGTGATGCCTCTACACATTCACACTCATCATAGCTTCCTATGACTAGCACAGATCCTTTCAGTGGGATTAGTTGAGACTCATCTTTTCTTGAGAATCAACTGGGTAGGAAGACAAGGCATCCATCTTACATTCTTGATCATTCAAATCTTGATCATGTCTACCAGGATGCGCCATAAAGAAGGATCAAGAAGCAGGTTCATGTAGAGAGGAACGCTGACAAGGAGATCATCATAGAGACTATTGCACTTCCAGAGGGTAAGAGCTTGAATGAGGTAGAAGATTAAGACTTCGATGTGATAAAGGTCAACCTTGGTAGAAGCACATGCCAAACAGAGGTTGAGTTCCTTCAGGTTGCAACAGATAGCGTAAAGGATAAAATGACGAAAGATGGAGAAGACAAGGCAACCCTCAAGGCTGAAATCCAATAGCTTTGTCAGTATATCTCTAACCTTGTGCATAGAATAGAAAATGTCACCGCTTCACTCCCACAGATGCTAGAGCCTCCAGCAGAGAAGAATTAGCTTAATCAATTGGTTGTATACGAGAAGAACTTGGTATATTGGGGGGAAGAGTTTGTCACTAGAGGTCGCTTTGTACTCACAAAGTTATATTAGTTGAGGTATAACGCCCGCGAACTATGTCTACGTATCTAGGATGAGGAGCAAGACTTGGCAGTTGATAGACCTAGAGATGAAATTATGGTCTCTCGCCTAAGGATCGCATACGACTCAGTCACTGATGAAGAAAACAAAGAAGCTATTTTTACTTGGAGGACACAGTTGATCTTCAAGGAAAAAATATAGGATACAATGGCTTCAGAGTTGGCTGAGAGCAGAGAACACATGGCTAGTGCACTTTGGTACATGAGAACTTTCATGTTCTGAGTTCTTTGTCGGTATCAATGTGAGGGTGGTGAATACATCGAGCTTACTGATGTTCAGTCAGAGTTGTAGGCGCTCATCCATGGTATTTTCAGTAGGGATTTAGTTGGTTGTAAGTTAGATCAACTTATAGTCATGTCAGTGTTATTTGATGAGGCAGTTAAGAGTAGAGGAGAATTCTAGAGCCAAATCACAGGCGTTGAGGAGATGCTGCGAAGACACAGTGTGCTGCAATAGAGTATTAGTGCTCCAAATGGCAATGCAATCAATAACCTCATGGAGGGGTTACTTGCCCGAGACCACGACCAATGAACTCCAGATCCCACCTTTCAGGATAGACATCAGACACAACAGTTAACTTGATGCTTCTCTCTGAGTTAACTTGTTCCACCTTCCATGCTATGTCTATTTTGGAATCATGTATAGTTGGAGTTTAATCTTAGTTTTCATTTCAATAAGGATGTGCATGCTTACACATGTCCATTTAGATTAGTCTTGTATCAGTTAACTGATGGTAGTTTTCCAATTAACTTTATATTTTCATTTATTTAGGGTTTAGCAATAAAATATTGCATGCTTGCAAGACTATAGTTGACTCAAGGTGATTTTAGGGTTCCCTACACCATTGATGTCTATAAATAAGAGCTCTTTGCTCATTTGTAATTAACTTTTGCATTCTATAGTAATATATATTGTGCCACCTTGCTTGTAATATTGTTGTTTTGTATCTATTCACAAGCTTTTACTGTGATAATAAATGGTTGTGCCACCTTGCCTGAATGTTATTCTTATGGTATTTGTTCATCTTATTTAAATGGAGTGGCTAGTTTGATCGTTTATTGTATGCGTGTCTCGCCGATGCAATTTGTTGTCCTAGTTGGCTATCTTATGTTATGTTTAATAGTCATTCTTTCAATCTACGCCTTGGATAGGGGTTCCCCCTCGGAAATTTGGGAAGAAGAATTATCATTTTAAGTGTTGTTCCTAATAGACTTTATTTTAGCCTACGCCTCAAACAGGGGTCCCTCCTTGGAAATGATGTTGTGGAGTTTATCGTAAAGACATTCCTGCTCCTTTTTCCTCATGCTCTATTTTCTTGAGGAGATTGCTTTTAGTTTAGTTGTAGTTAGTGATCTGTGAAACCAAAAAATCCTTAGCTACAACGTTCTTGGTTTTCTTAACCTTGTGCCTCTTCCAGCTGAGACAAAAAGATAGGAGTTAGATTACTTTACATTTTCACGCAAATCAAAATAAGAGGGAGCTTCTCCTCCTAATTTGAAGAGCAGTCATTACGCACTATGCATAGCTATCTGTACCAACTCGCACTCCAGAGGTGCTAATTGTTACGCCAACAGTTTTCTGACGCCCACCGTGGGGCACAAGGCAAGAAAACTTCAAAAAAGCTTCAACGCTTTATGTCACGGGAATGACCATTTGGCGTCCTACTACTCCAGTTCAACAACCAAGACTTACTTTGGACATCATACAACCGAATTTTGTTTTCATTGAATCAGAACAATCGGATATCATCAGTAGCCTGTGTAACTTTATCTTTGAAAATCATACATCAACTACTCAATGGAGAAATGTAGCTACTACTCTGGACAAAGAGGAAGAAAGAGCAGATCTTGCAGCCGATAGACCAGTTTTTCCACCACTTGTGTGGAATTAAAGCATCCTGGCGTACCGAGTATATACAAGAAGGAGAAACAATCCTCCTATTCAAGAAGAGTCGATCTTTGGAGAGGTTCCTGAACATTTCCTTGAAGAATTTATAGAAGAATCTCTAGTCCCAGTTGAAGCAATGGGCGACAACAACAATGAGAATTGCAATGGTCGAAACGAAAGGAACGTGAGACGTCCTACTCCATTACCATGGAGTGATAATATTGGACCGTTGGCATTGGCAAGACACCATGAACTACCCAAGGGATCGCGAAAGTATTTTACCTGATTCCACGACGATGGGTCTAGACACCCTGATGAACACATTTCAGCATTCACAACGGCTTGCTCCATTTTGCATGTTTCACATGAAGACATTATCATTCATCTCTTTGTAGAGACTAGAAAATAACATTACAGACTAGTTTAATCATCTTGAGCCAGACATTATTACAAGTTGGGTAGTCATGAGTGAAAGATTATTTACGAGATTCAAGCCTGTCGAGGACAACCATCAATTATTTGCACAACTCTCAAACTCAAAGATGGAGGCACATGAACCGATGAGGGAGTTTGTAGCAAGGTTTAACCGCCTTGTCACGCGTCTTTCCCATACTCTCAATCCATCTGATGAGATTTTGATGAGTAGCTTCATCAATGCACTACCATCGAAAATAGCCTTTTTCTTGAAGACAAGTCATGAAGAGAATCTACAACTCGTACAAGAAGAAGCTATCAAGCTTGAAGATAACATGATTACGACGGGAAAGATAAAGAATGATTCAATCAGACCGCTTGTTCAAGCGTTTGTTGATCCACTGCTACAAAAGGTAGCTAATGAGGTGATTATTCTCAAAAGGCAGTCACCCACTCAAGGGCAACAAGCTATGCTCACACCACCACCATATCAACCTCAGTAACCATACTAGCCGAAGAGGAATAACTTCTAGCCATTCAACAATTACAAGCCAAGGTTTCTGCAAGGACAACCAAGACAAACAAATGAGGCTAAGAAGGTTATAGTCTATTGCACTTACCATGATTCTAATGAGCATATTGGGACCACATGCTCAGAAAATCAAAGGATGAATCAACTCATGGGATTTGTTGATACTACGAGTCCAAGTTCAGGTTTCATACCTTCACCAACTATAAATGTTGTCTCACCACATACAAACAACTTTGATGGCGACTGCAATGGGGTACTTCAACAGAGAACCCATTAATGAACAAGAAGAAGAAGAATACCGCCAATTTTCTCTTGCAGTCAATCATGAGAATATCTCATCACCTGTGTTCACACGTGCGCAACACTTCAAGACACAAAAAGAAGAAGAGGAAAAGCGGAATACAAATGATAAGGGAAAGGATGTGCCTTCCACTTCTAATCCCAAATCTTCACAAGAGAACACTGTATTGGTTGCTCAAGAACCATCTTCAAAAAAATTTGACATTGTGTCTTCTATGATGAAGATGAAGGTACAAATCTCACAACTGGAGTATCTATAGGATCATCCAGAGCAATTGGAAAGAATCCTCAAGGTTGTGAAGAAGTCTGCAATCCAACTTACATTGTTAGAGTCATTTGTGCCAGTAGAAGAAAATCCAAAACCATTCTATACATCTTTGTATATAGGATATTTTAAACTCAGTAATTGTATCATAGATAGTGGAGCTGCAGACAACATTATGCCCCTACAAATCATGAACGCATTGGGAATTTCGTGCACCAAAACTCAAGAAAAGTGTTACTCGCTTGAGTCAAAGCCAGTGTCGGTGGTTGGCCAACTGAAGGATGCACAAGTCAGGCAAGTGTCTTGTCTTGAGAAGAAAACAATGATGACTATCTTGGTAGTTGACATTCCTACCAGTTACAGAATGTTACTCGGTAGGAGCTTCTACAAAGACCTTGGAGGAGAAATTCAACTGGATTGGTTGTTTGTGACAATTTCATTGAAGAAGGGCACTTTTAAGCTAGAATCTGAGACCAAGTCAAGGTTTATAGTGGTGAAGTCCCAAGACCCATAGGCACAAGTGTTGTATCAAGACATGGGTCCAGGCACATATGTTATGGTATCAGAAGTAACTGAAGACAGTCGAAAGTTTTCACTTTCCACAACTACATCATATGAAGAATCAAAGGTCTGGAAGATGCAGTTCGATGGTAGTTGCTCAACATCAGGCTCAAGAGCGAGAGTAGTGATTATTTATCCTGAAGGTCATCTATATCCATTCGCATATAGGTCGCAATTTGAATGCACCAATAACACTGTTGAATACAAGGCACTTTTATTAGGTCTCAAGAATGTGAAGGATATGGGGATCAAACTGCTTAAAGTTGAAGGAGATGCAGAGCTGATTGTTAAACAAGTCCGGGAGCAGTTTCAAGTTAGAAAGAATCACCTTCAATCCTACAGGCAGAGGGTGTTGAATGTTATCGACTCATTTGATGCATTTAACATCAAATACATTCCAAGAATAGACAATAACAAAGTTGATGCCCTTGCAATGTCAGCAGCTCTTTTCATGCCACATTTTGACTTTCATCAGAATTCTTTTTCTATTGAACTGATCTACAGACCAGTTGTACCAGATAACTCAGACAACTAGCAAGTCTTTGATGACAATGATGATATTGAAGAATTTCTAGACATAGGAGATAACTAAAAAGAATTTTTCTTTGAAGGAAGTTGTACTCCTTTCAGAGAGTCAATTACAAAAGAATCTGAAGCTACAAACTCCAGGATCATACAATTGAAAGGAAAACAAATTCCCAAGGTTTTTGTATCTTTAGAAGATATTTTTGACCGGCATGACCGATACATCCAGGATCAAAAGATGTTGGGTGTTAATACTTCTGCAGAACATTACCAAGTAAACATCGGCATTGAAGACAAGCCTCAACTTGTTAATTTAGGCAAGTGTTCTACTCAAGAAGAAGTTGAGAAGTTTACCGCCTTGTTCAAAAAATACAAAGATGTATTTTCCTGGTCTTACGAAACTTGAAGGTCTTCACACTCATAGAATTGTCACATACAATTCCTTTGAAGTCTGATGTCAAGCCTTTTAGGCAAAAGCAGAGGCATTATAATCCGCAAATTCAAGATACTATCTACGTGGAGATTCAGAAGATGGTGGACTCGAAGATAATATTTCCAATTCATCACTCCACCTGGGTGTCTAACATAGTTCCTGTGCACAAAAAGAACGATGAAATCAAAATTTGCATGGATTTCAGGAATTTGAATCAATCATCCTTGAAGGACAATTACCCATTACCAATCATGGAGCATACCTTGCAGATAGTCACCCGATCAGAGATGCTATCACTTCTTGATGGTTTTTCTAGTTATAATTAGATTGCAGTGGTAGAGGAGGACCAAATAAAAACAACTTTCACCATGCTGTGGAAAACATTTGCTTATGAGAGGATGCCTTTCGGCCTTATCAACGTCGGTGCTATATTTTAGAGGGCCATGGATTTGGCATTTGGGGATCTCATGAATAAGATAATAGTCATCTATCTTGATGACTTAACCATTTTTTTAGATAAACGGGAAGATCACTTTTCACACCTGGTGAAAGTGTTTGAAATATGCAGGTATCATAAGATATCATTGAATCCAAAGAAGACCATCTTTGCGGTGACGAAGGGCAAGTTACTTGGTCACATTGTTTGCAAAGAGGGGACTAGAATTGATCCAAACCAGGTAGATTCAATCAGAAACTTGTCTCTTCCAACAAACAAAATGCAAGTACACTCCTTTTTCAGTAAACTTTATCTAAAGGTCTGTACTTGGTTTCTCAGAGCTGACCAAGGAGATCTCAGCAATGATGAAAAAGACGTCCACTTTCATATGGACAGAAGAAGGAAAATAGGCCTTTAATAAAATCAAAGAAGCTATTGCTCACACACTAGTGTTGGTTCGTCCTGACTTTGGGAAGGATTTTATCCTCTATTGTTATGCATCAGAACATACGTTGTCTGCTATATTGACTCAAAAGCTCAGTGAAGGAGTATCTCCAATTGCTTTCATGAGCACCAGTTTCAAGGATAGTGAATCGCACTATTCTCAGATTGAGAAGAATGTGTATGCTTTCATCAAAGCTGTTAAGAATTTCAGGTTCTATCTTTTGAATTCACATACAATGGTGTTTGTCACCGATCCAACAGTTAAAAGCATGCTAACTCAACAGGAGATGGGTAGAAACTGGATTGCAAAAGTTCAAGAGTATGATCTAGAAATCAAGCCGACCAAGCTCGTTCGCGGGCAAGGTATTTGTCAATTATTGACAGAAGATGGAGATAAAAAGCATCAGAGCAATGGTGGAATTGAACTTGAGCAAGAAATTGAAGAGGACCTTCCTTTGGTCCTATTTGTTGATTCTGCAGAGGAATGGTACACACCCGTGTGGCATTATTCAACTTATGGAGAATGTCCATGTCATATGGACAAACAACAGAAGAGAACATTGAAGCTGAAAGCACAAAACTTCGTGCTTATAACTAACGTTTTGTACAAGCGTGGCCTTGACGAAGATTTTCTATTATGCGTTGGGAGGAACCAACAATAGAGATTGTTGGAAGCTTTTCATAATCAAGCATGCGGAGGACACTTTTCATCGAGGGTCACTGCATTCAAAATCTTGTGAGCACAGTTTTATTGGACAACTATGTTTTGCGATGCATATGAATGGGTGTATAGGTGTCAACTGTGTTAGCAGTTTGCGGGCAAAGTCAAATTGGCAACTACTCCACTCAGGCCAGTGATTATTGATGCTCCATTTAAACAATGGGGTATAGATTTTGTAGGTCCTATCAATCCAAGTTCCAGTAAGGGGCATGTCTATGTCTTGATAGCAACATATTATTTCACAAAGTGGGTTGAGGCAATTCCTACCAAACGAGCTACTTCTGAAGTTGTCTACGACTTTCTGAAGGAGAACATCATTTCACGCTTCAGAGTGCCTCGTAAAATTGTGACGGATAATGCAATGTGTTTCTTGTCAGAGGAACTTCTAACTTTTTGTTTTGATCATGGCATCATGTTGTCACAATCATCAGATTATTATCCTTAGGGTAATGGATAGGCCGAGTCATCAAACAAGAATATAGTCACAATCGTGCGTAAGCTAGTTGACTCAAATCAGCGGGCTTGGCACACAAAATTATATAATGCTCTTTGGGCTGATAGAATCACTCCCAAAAGAGCCATTGGCACCTCGCCTTTCATACTTTTGTATGCTACAAAAGTAGTTCTACCCATCACATTGGAGTTGTCTGCCTTACAGCTGGCATCTACATTGGAAGATGAAGAGTTCAAAGATCCTATTCAGAAGTGGATGTTGTACCTGATGAAACTTGAAGAAGAAAAGGTAGAGGTTGTTGATAGAATCACTCAACATCAAGAGCGAGTGAAGAATATTTTCGATAAGAAAGCTCGTCAGAAAGACTTCAAAATTTGAGATCAAGTCTTATTATAAGACAAAAGATACAAAGCTAAAGGAATGCATGGCAAGTTTGATTCCTTATGGTTGGGGCCTTTTTGGATCCATAAGTCAACAGGAGAGAACACATACATGCTCTCATATTCAGATGGAAGGCTTCTCTCGCTTCCTTATAGCAGGCAATATCTTAAACACTTCAACCGCCCGGGGGGGAGTGACCTTTTGTAAATAATTTTACTTATGCTTTATCGTAATGTCAAATTGTGTTTTCCCGTTCTATAATGTTATGTCGTGTTTTAGGTGATTTAGGTAGTCTTATTTTAGGTGATTATTTTTAGGATGTTTCTTAGGTGATTAGGAAAACTCCAAGTTTTTTAGGTGATTAGGGAAAGAGTCCCGACTCCGATGCCCAACTGATAAGTCACTGGTCTACAAAAACATAGAGTATCTCAGTTCTCCTATGCCATAAGTATCTGACATGGTCACTAGACGGAGCCTAATGTTGTACCCAAACCAATTTTTTTGCTTCACTAAGGCATTTTGCTTAAAAGTGTCTAAACATTGTTAAAATGATGTCAAAACATAATTTTTGGGCAAGTCAAGTATGGATTTTGAGTCAGTTTGGTGTCAGGAAGATACTAGTGAAATTTGGAAATTTTGAAAATTAGGGTTTTTGCACTCATGTTTCACGTCGCAAAACCCTAAAAAGTGAAACTTGTCAAAATTGGTTGAAATTAATTTTGATTGGCTTATTTCACATCACGATCACAATGGTGAAGTCGATTTCAATTAAAAGTCAATTTAAGCGTGGTGGGTAGTTTTCACTTTTTTAGGAGGAAAGTTAGGATCTCTGAGATCGTCGATGGCAATTGGCCAGTACCAGGTGTCAAAATCGAAGCCTGAAACTCAAAGCAAAACATTCTATGATGAAAGATGCTGAAAAAGATGCTTCATAGCGGAGGGATTCTCAAATGGAGAATAGTGCAAAAAGTATTCTAAGTCTGGAAACACTTCACTTGGTAATGTGGGAGACACTTGCGCAATCAACATGCAAATCAACTTTGCAGTGTCTGTACATGTGAAAGTGGTGAAATATAGTCACACACGTCGGCAGCAGTCGTGCTTTTGCGTGGTCAACTCAACACCCAACACGGTGTTCGCAGAGCACGAAATGGAGGAAATATTACTCCCAAAGAAAATTTGCGCCCCTGTAGCTCAGGGGAACCCTTCAATTTGAAGGTCTGGATTCAGTTACTTTTGGTTGCAAATACATTCAACCTCTTCAGAATTCAGTCAGCTTTCTGACAAGCTATCAAGCAAGGTCATCCGAGTTGCAGAACTTCGACAATCGAAGGCGAAAGCGGAAGGTACAAAGAGTTTACATATCACATAGGTGATCAAGTTTGCAGTTTTTGCGCCCCTATAGCCTAGGGGCGCCCTTGAATTAGACCCCTCAGATGATTGAATTTGCAATTTTTGTTTCTGAGGAATCTTTTCTGATTCAACCTAGCTCCGCAATGCACCATTTCGCAAGATCATCAAATGTGTTGAGTGACCGCGGTAGTGGTTCCAGCGAGCACGTAAAATAGAGGGTAGATAAAGTAGAAATATCAACCTATACCTCTATAGGCCATGGGCACCTAGCCTTTTGGCCAGCTAGATGGGGTTTTTAGTAGTCGTCATCTTCATGAGACCTGTGCAAAATCCTCCTAGCTATTCAGTGAATCCAACCGTCAGCCTTTGGGGTTTTTCAAACGCCCATGAGTGAAGGATCAGTGGAGAATTTCTAAAGAATGTAAACGAGCAAGAAAATGAAGTATGGAAATTACATACTCCCTTGAAAAAGGCACCCTTCTACTGGAGGTCTTAGAAGTAGTTTTCTCGCTTCGTCGCTTCCAAGAACATCTCTTCTGAGTTGTTCTAGCTACGCAATGAGATCAACGGTGCGTGCATCGGAGCACTCCAGCTCTCAGTGTCAAGGGTCAAAGTAAAATGTTCGTGTTGAAAGTTGCAAGTTGTAAAATCATTCTCAAGATGGTAATTGCACTATTGCAGGCCAGGGGTGCCATTGCTTTTGGGGTCCTTAACTCAACTTTCAAATGCCTTACATATAGTCGTTGTTTGCAAAATTCTTCTAGCTACGCGATGGATTCATCATCCAGTCGATGAGAGTTATCGTTCACTGGTAGTGGCAGATTGAAGCACGAGATGGCAAAACAGAGAAATGGTTGTCTGAAGACTTGTACATCAATTTAATAAAATGCGACTTTTATTTTGAGGTATCAAACATGGTTTTTAGTAGTCGCAACTCCCAATAGACATTTCATCTCGGTAATTCTGGCTTCACAGTGGATGTCTCAGCTCAGTTCCAACATCAATCGGGCATTCAGAAATCAGAGCTCAATAGAGGCAACCGTGACTTTTTCAATGAGCTATAAAATAGGAAGTTAGCTAAAAATCTCAACTTTTGCTAGGGGATGCCTGGAGAGTCAAATTTGGACTTTTCTGAATCAGTAAAATATTCTAAGCAAACCCAATTGGAAAGATTTTAGTTAACTCATTAAAATAATATTAAATTTTCAGTTATAGCATGCCAGCTTTAATGGGGCAATTTTTCTCAATATTTTACTATGGGCGCCCATTTTGATATCAATTTGCAAATTCGCATGTGGAGAGGAGCTAAATATTTTAATATTTTTAATGTTTCGAGACTCTGAGTCAGTCTTAGTTGAACAAAGTTGAGTCCAATTAGAAGATTTCTTTTGAAATCAAGGTTTTATTCTTGCAGTTGGTGTCTTTAAGCTACAAATTTGTCTATTTATTCAGAATTGGCATCCTTTTTCTCTCACACAGATTGAAAAGAAAGCAAATTTCTTCCTTAAGTGGGTGAATTTCTTCAGCAATCATCATTTGAAGGCACTACAGATATATTATTTTTCAGATTTCCTTGTAGGTACAAGTCCAGATTAATCAACAAACTTCAAATAAGATGGCAATTTTAGCAGAAGCAGAGCATAAAAACTTCTATCTTTTGTCTTAATCACTCTTCTCAATCGTGTTTCTGGGCATGCAGATGCTAGTAAATTCCAGCCCTAGATGTACTACATCATTGCTCAAATCATTTTCAGGCGAGAGCATTATGACTGGCCCTCTCTGATCAACGGATATACAAGAAATCTAGCTATGCTACCTCGCTATCCTTCAGATAGGATGATTTTCGTGGAGTTCCTGAGGCAATTATATGATGTTCATTTACGTTTGCACCACAAGCATAAGCCAGCTGCCAACTTTCCAATGCAAATGGGAATCTACTGGTGTAGGACAGTAGTTGACGCCAAGGCTACAGGACGGGAGTTAGAAAAGTTTAATCTCAAGTACCTTGTTGATGCACGCGCATATGACCCTTGGGGTTATTATTCAACACACCTTGGTGGTCACAAGCCTACTATGGAGGATTATTGGGTTAACTACGAGGATGATTTCAAGGTGTGCTGACGCAATTATAGCAGGTTCTCCCTCTCATAGATTTTTGTCATGTCAGAGGATGTGGGAGGATTGTCAAATGATGATGGGGATGTACTTCCTCAATTCTTCATAGAGCAGGTTGATACACAACCACTTCGAGCTGTCGATTGGTTTGCCAAAGAATATTCATCTGTTGATGAGAGATCGAGTAGAGTCATTCAGAACAGTATACTCTACCTTGATAGCAAGAAGACAAGGAGGGCAGTCATTCCAAGTACAAAGCCGCCACCGGTAGATTTTTCACTGTCATCCTCGTCAAAACCAAAACAAAAGAAAAGGAGTAACCCTCCTAAAAAGAACAAAGCAACTAACAATTCAAAAGGGAAGGCACTTGTTTTAGAAACGCATGTGGAGCCAGTCAGGAATACAGTTCAGAGCTTGCCAGAGCCTGAGGTTCAGCCTCCCATTCCATCACCTACACCACAACAGTCTCCAATTCCGGTTCACATTGATTTGGACCTAGACTCGCCACCTCATAGTGATGCCTCTACATATTCACACTCATTAGAGCTTCCTATGACTAGCACAAATCCTTTCAGTGGGATTAGTCGAGACTCATCTTGGCTTGAGAATCAACTAGGTAGGAAGATGAAGCAGCCATCTTACATTCTTGATCATTCAAATCTCGATCATGTCTACTAGGATTCGCCAGAAAGAAGGATCAAGAAGCAGGTTCATGTAGAGAGGAACGCTGACAAGATATCATCATAGAGACCGCTGCACCTCCAAAGGGTAAGAGCTTGAATGAGGTAGAAGTTCAAGACTTCGATGTGATAAAGGTCAACCTTGGTAGAAGCACACGCCAAATAGAGGTTGAGTTCCTTTAGGGTGCAACGGATAGCGTAAAGGATAGAATGATGAAAGATGGAGAAGACAAGGCAGCCCTCAAGGCTGAAATTTAGCAACTTCGTCAGTATATCTCTAACCTTGTGCATAGAACAGAAAATGCCACCGCTTCACTCCCACAGATGTTAGAGCCTCCAGTAGAGCAGAATCAGCTTAATCAGTCGGTTGTATACGGGAAGCGCTTGTTAGATTGGGAGGAAGAGTTCGTCACCAGAGGCCGCTTTGTACTCACAGAGCTATATCAGCTGAGGTACAAGGCTCCCGAACTCCGTCTACGTATCCGGGATGAGGAGCAAGACTTGGTGGTTGACAGACCCAGAGATGAAATTATGGTCTCTCACCTGAGGATAGCATATGACTCAGTCACTAATAAAGAAGACAAAGAAGCTATTTTTACTTAGAGGGCACAGTTGATCTTCAAGACAAAAATACAGGATACAATGGCTTCAGAGTTGGCTGAGAGTAGAGAACACGTGGTTAGTGTACTTTAGTACGTGAGAACTTTCTTGTCTCGAGTTCCTTGCGGGTATCAGTGTGAGGGTGGTGAATACGTCGAGCTTACTGATGTTCTATCAGAGTTACAGGCACTCATCCATGGTATTTTTAGTAGGTATTCCGTTGGTTGTAAGTTAGATCAAGTTACAGTCATGTCAGTGTTATTTGATGAGGTAGTTAAGAGTAGAGGAGAACTTCAGAGCCAAATCACAAGCGTTGAGGAGATGCTTCAAAGACATAGTCTGTTGCGATAGAGTATCAATGCTCTAGATGGTGATGTAATCAATAACCTCGTGGAGGGGTTACTTGTTCGAGATCACAGCCAGTGAACTCCAGATCCCACCTTTCAGGATAGACATCAAACACAGCGGTTAACTCGATGATTCTTTCTGAGTTAACTTGTTCCACCTTTCATGCTGTCTATTTTGGAATCATCTATATACAGTTGGAGTTTTCTCTTAGTTTTCATTTCAATAAGGATGTGCATGCTTACACATGTACATTTAAATTAGTCTTGTTTCAGTTAACTGATGATAGTTTTCCAGTTAACTGTATAGTTTCATTTATTTAGGGTTTAACAATAAAATCTTGCATGCTTGTAAGACTATAGTTGATTCAAGGTGATTTTAGGGTTCCCTACACCTTTGATGTCTATAAATAAGAGCTCTTTGCTCATTTGTAATTAACTTTTGCATGCAATAGTCATATATGTTGCGCCACCTTGCTTGTAATATTGTTGTTTTGTATCTGTTCATGAGCTTTTACTGTGATAATAAATGGTTGCACCACCTTGCTTGAATATTATTCTTATGGTATTTGTTTATCTTAGTTAAATGGAGTGGCTAGTTTGATCATTTATTTTATGTGTCTCACCAATGCAATTTGATGTCCTAGTTGGCTATCTTATGTTATGTTTAATAGTTGTTCTTTCAATCTACGCCTTGAATAGGGGTTCCTCCTCCTTTGAAATTTGGGAAGAAGAATTATCATGTTAAGTGTTGTGCCTAATAGACTTTATTTCAGCCTACGCCTCGGATAGGGGTCCCTCCTCCTTGGAAATCATGTTGTGGAGTTTATCGTCAAGACATTCTTGCTCTTTTTTCCTCGTGCTCTGTTTTTTTGAGGAGATTGGATAGATTAAAGTTTTTAGTTTAATTGTAGTTAGTGATTTGCAAAACCAGAAAATCCTTAGCTGCAACGTTCTTGGTTTTCTTAACCTCGTGCCTCTTCCAACTGAGACAAAAAGATAGGAGTTAGATTACTTTACTTTTTCATGCAAATCAGAATAAGAGGGAACTTCCCCTCCTAATTTGTAGAACAGTCATTACGCACTGTGCATAACTGTTTGTACCAACTTGCACTCCAGAGGTGCTAATTGTTACACCAACAATATTGTTGGTGGATTTATTTATTTTGGCACTTGTTCATTGTGGCTTGAATTACTCATCTCCGAGCCAGATTTGGCATGTGTTTCCTTTTCTCCAATTGTAGTTTGAGTGTGGTGATCAATTTTTAAATTTGAAGAGTGCCATTTAATTTTCGCACAATTTGATCCTTTTGGCATGTACTAAATTGATGTTTGTGAAAAAGGGCTTCTATTTATAGTGAGGTGGTTTTGCGTGTACTGCAATCTTTCCATGAATTTTATGTGTCTTCCCTAGTGTTCGTAGAGCTTAATGTTTGGCTTCTTGACATGTGTTTTCAAAGTCCTTAGGCCCCTTTTAAGGGGTGGGGTCTCTACTAATCTTTACTCTATTTTCCATTGCTCTAAGCTATCTGCACTTGACTTTGTGAAAGGGTTTTTGGATCCTTCTACTAGTGGTGATGTTGGTCATGTGCACTAGAAAGCTTGTATAACAAGAATATTCACTGCAAAGCTAGCAAAGGTTGTTCCTTCGATGATGAGGTTGAGGCTTTTTGTCGAGGATTCAATGGATGCATCTGCTAAGATGAGTGATTAGAAAGCCTCGACCTCTCTAGGAAATGTTAGTCTAGAGAGGAACATAGTTTTTGATGGTTTGTAGAGAATATAAGAACCTCAAATCCTATTGCTTGGATTTGTGTATGGTGATGCACAATTTGATGGTTACCCATTTCTCATGGGTTCCCAGATGTCGAGTTTGTTCTCTTTGCCATCTTGGGTGTATGATAGTTAGCAGAAGGCTAGAAATTACTCGAAGTCTTTCATACTGTGAAATTCTCAACTCTTGAATCCGTTTGTGCAAGATCTACCTCTAGGGAAGCACACATGGGTAGTGAAAAAGTTTGCAGTGATTAACCTTGAGAGCTAGGGTGTTGCGCGTACTTGTGGTGTTGGTGGTTGGGGTGTCTTTAAGCACACTGTTAGTTTATATTCCATTATCAGTTTCAATTCACATGTATTGACAACTGCTTCAGTTAAAGAGCATGTAAAAGCAATAGACAAACCAATTATTTGATTTTGTTACATTAATTTCTACTTAGAATCTATTGAAATTACCTATAATAAGCATGCAACCTCGACCCAACATCCATGGGTACTATTTTTGTACCGTTAGGTTGTCAAATCAGGTACCTCCCACTTAATGTGTCTCAGGGTGTTTATTTTGAAGCGGAAGGAGACAACCAGTAATTAGATCGGTCAATTGATGTGGTCCTCCAATCAATGCTTTTGCACGCCGTTCATTATAAAATGTAAGGCATGTCTTATGAATGTGATAATGGACCCAATAAATTATCCATGCAGCCTAAGTGAGGTTGTTCATAATGGCAATTGGGATACCACGTCTCTTCCTCCATAAGAAATGTTTGGTACAGGAGACAACAGACACGATTGGACACAACTTTGCAATATTATAGTAAAATCTTATTTTAACTTCCTAAAAAGATGAAAAACATACGAGTCAAATATAATTAACATGGTCTACTTTTTTAAATTTTGCCCTTAGTAGGCACCATTTTTGACAGAAATCAACTTCTATTAAGGAGGAGTAAGACAAGTAAGCTTGTAGAGTTTGCTTATGGTTTCTTGTAAATCATGATCACGAGAGCTCCTCGGTCATGTTTATTGACAAACCAGAGTGATGTGAAGGAAAAAAAAATTGCATGCTACAATCTCCAATCCACGATTTTTTACTTGTACACTGTACCATCCATTATAGTGCCCGCGGAAAGCATTACCCACTGTTACTGACGCCACAGCACACACAACCCATGGCCTATGTTTTACATAAGATAATAATAACTAAAAGCCTTTGGAATAAATTAAATTTTACTTCTTAGATGGTCACTGTTATTAAAATAATATTTTGTCATTCCTTCCTGGTTTGTAGTCATTTTTCAAAAGCTTTCTCATGTGCAAGATTAAAAGAATTCCCAAATGTCTACCGAATTGTAACCAATACACACTAATTGGAGGAAAACGGTCCAAAACCATATTCAAACATAAATTCAAAGATACTGAAATTTATACAAAATTTACCTATATAATATTATAAAATGTAGTAGGACTAAGTCAAGAATGTGACTTTCAAGAAAACACTTCCATGTCTAGAAATGAAGTTATTGAAAAGCTACATAAAAACATTGCCTTTCTGACACATAACTACAGCCATTAACATTCTAAGCATTTACAACCATAGCTCATATGAGCAGCTGATTTACAAATGAGACCAAGACTAGCTCCTAAAGAGCATTAACATTAAAATACAACTAAAATATCAACATTAGAAGCCAACAAAGGAGGACCAAGAGCCACAACTTAGAATTCCATATTAGAGGTCACTTTTGGGGATTTGAACTCAATCTTCACAATGAAAACCCAATCATTAAACCAATTAAGCTCAACCCCTTCCACTTCCATTCAACATTTTCAAGACTTGTAGGATCATTCCATCCCATATTGATATAGATATGAACCTCATGACTAATGACCAAACAATCATTTCCTAGAAAAATTCTTCAGTGCAAATCAATTTCAATAGAAAATTAAAATACTATGCCAGAAAAGCTAAAGCCACTGATAGGAATACAAACCTTAAACTTATCTGATAAATACTAACTAATTTGTTTATAAAAAATTGGCAATATACAACATGAATAAATGAGGCCAAATATTAAATAATTTGCTACAAGGAAACAGGTCAATGGCAATATTACAGTTCATTCATCCCTCATTTGATCCAGCAGTTTGCAATCCATATTAGCCTAGATGGATATGTTCCATTCTATACTATCCTGCCTTAAGGTCCTTCTCTCCATTATCCAGAATACATCCTAAGTTGTTCCATTTTCATTGTGAAAGACAAATTATAGATCACTCATGCACAAACGAAATGGTGAAGGATGCCTATGTGAAACAAATAGAAGTGAAACTGACAAGTTGAAAGTATTGATACATTCAACCATTAAGACCCTTCAACAAAAATTTATGTAGAAATTTAGTCTTCTTCTGAAGCAGTTTCAGAGTCTGAGAGAGGTAAAAGAGTGCAAACTCCAAGCAAGTGCCCATTGAGGCATACAAAATACTCAATTTGATCTTCATAAGCCCCCAATCTTCTATATGCACTCCTAGCAATCATATTGGCTTGTACCATGCTCCATACCTTAGTCCGACAATACGGGCAGGATTCTTTTGGATGAAGTTCAACTTGTCTTTCAATTAGCATTTTCCTTACCTTTGACTTTCCAAAAGCCTTAAATATGCCTCGAAATAATCCCACGTCACCATCTTCTCCTTGATCTAGGTGCTCACATGGATCTGTCACATATAGAGTGTCGGTTCTGCACTGTTGGACAAGAAAACTCTTGCCAGATGTTCGTGAGAATCTTGTTCTATACACAAAGTGTCCTGTTATAGAATTTGACTGACAAATGTTGCTGCCATCATGACATCCTGAACAATAAATCATAAGCTTTCCCAAAGCAT